>JAPYZC010000098.1:0-59221 GCA_030522665.1 Ichneumoninae sp. A BG-2022a
AATAAAAAAAAAAAAAAAAAAAAAAAAAAAAACAAAAAAAAAAAAAAAAAAAAAAAAAAAAAAAAAAAAAAAAAAAAAAAAACAAAAACAAAAAAAAAACAAACAAAACCAGAACAACCGCCGTAGATTTTAGAGCGAAAACGTATTCTCGCTATTCCCCCGCACGATATTACTATTTATAATAACTTACAAGGCATGAATGAACATCGGGCGTAGCCATCCGCGGGACGCCCGTGAAATTCGTTTACGAATATTGTCGCGACTTTTATTTTTCGGAAGGCTACGCACCTTGTTCGTCGCGATTGTACACAATGATAATACTTACTACTACCGAGTACTAAATATGATTTCGCATCGCGTCGACTCTCGATCGGCTATTGTTACAGCCTCGCGTGTGACTCGCGTTGCGAGACGGAGACTCTCCTATCGGTCATCGCGAAGTCTGGAATGCGCGAGATCAGAGTTCAAGTCAATTGGACGATTGTGTGTTCTCTCGGCCACAGTCTCACGCGGGATAAGATATTGATACAATGTCCGAAGCGCTCGCGTATCTGAAGAGCTTTGATTCGCATAGAGCACGCCGAGGAAGCCACGGTTTTCTCTTACGGCATTGATACAAATTTGTCCCGTGGGTTATCGTCGCACGGAGAACTCGATGGGTATTTATTTTTTACCGAATCCAGTCGCCTAGAGATCTTACTAATCGCACAATGAAAAAGTTTACACAAAAAAAGAAATTAAAAATAAAATGAACAAACAAACAAACATGATATACAAATGCCGTACAAAATATGAAAATTACGATACGCCAAGTCTCTGTACTTAAGACACTGTACTTGATAATGTATTCCGTGTGCGCTGGATATCGGACATTCCAAGCACAGGCGAACAGGCAGTCGGATGGTCGCGCGGGGGAAGAGATACACACAAATCTAATCTTCCGTAGAGTGCCCGGATCACGCTCGATTCGCACCTGTGGGCAAGTCCTTCGTGGATACGAAAAAAAGAAAGAAAAGAAAAATGAAAAACCACAAAAAAAAAAAACTCCCATGGGGCACTCTGCTCGTGATGATCGGCGTGATCCAACATTTTTGTATATAGCTACCGTAAACAGACAAAAAAAACATCCTTAAGAAAAAAAAACAACAAATAGCTATGTATAAAGTTTCGTACATTGTTTAGATTTTTAGTATACTAGTTATCCAAAATCAGTTACCAATTATACGAGAAAAATTGCAAATAAACTTAAAAAAAAAAATTACAAAACTGTGACACATTATTTCTTCCTTATAGAAAGTTCCTTTATCCCGAGGCGTCAGTGATGCGATGCAGCACCGAGCCGACGCGTTCAGTAGTTCGAATCTAAGTAGTAATAGGCTGTTTCAGTCCGCCGAGAGGTTCGACGCCACCGGCAAGGATCTAACACGTGTGGTATCCGTGCGTTTCTTCATAATTCGTGCGTTTCTGTCGCTGACTACATTCGAGATGAATTCCAATTAATTTGAGACGTATTACACACGTTCTTTTACCCACTTTCCTCTCTCCCCTAATTCATACGATTTTATCCGTGGCTGCATTAATTTCAGAGAAAAATTAACAAATTTTTCGGTGACGTCACTTCCAGGTTGAAAAGCCTATGTTTCGACCGGAAGTGAAGTAGTTTCCGGTGTAACATCACTTCCGGTCGAAAACTGAGATCTTGAAGCGTGCAATGACGTATTTCCGGTACGCCGTCACTTCCGGTCGAAAAATGATAGTTGTAAACCGAAAATGCCATATTTCCGGTACGACGTCACGAGCGGTCAAAAAATGAGATTTTCAAACCCGGAATTACGTATTTCCGGTACGACATCATTTCCGGTTGAAAACTGAGATTTTTATACGTGAAGTGACGTATTTCTTGTATGACGTTACTTCCGGTCGAAAAATGAGATTTTCAAACCGGAAGTGACGTTTTCCCGTATGACGTCTCTTCCGGTCGAAAACTGAGATCTTGAAGCGTGCAATGACGTATGTCCGGTCGAAAAATGAGATTTGTAAACCGGAAATGCCATATTTCCGGTACGACGTCACGGGCGGTCGAAAAATCAGATTTTCAAACCCGATATTACGTATTTCCGGTTGAAAAGTGACATTTTTAGACGTGAAGTGACGTATTTCTTGCATGACGTTACTTCCGGTCGAAAAGAATAGATTTTTAATAAGTGACGTCAGAACTTAACGTTTTAAAATTGTTCGGCGTGACGTCACCGATTTGAAAGCGAAATTTTCAAAGTGAAAGTGACGTTACATTTTTAAAAGATATTTCTCTGTAACGTACGTCCGATGCAGCTAGCGACGGTAACGTGAGAATAAAGGAACACAGGAAAGTGGGTAAAAGAAAAAAGGAAAGTGGACAAATGTATCGGAAATTCATCTCGAACGTGGCGAGCGGCAGAAACGGATCAAGCACGGAACACGCGATATGTAATATTTTCGGTATATTTTTTTTTTTGTATTTTTATTGAGTGTTGCGAATATATACAAAGGATGGAGAACCTAAATAACTATTACACTTTTATAACTAAATAAACAAAGGTTTGTTATAATAGTAATAACTTGTTAATATTAATTTAAATAACATAATATAATAAACCGCGCCGGCTCGTGCCCGCTGAACCTAATTATAACGATCGACCGTCGGGGTCGGTACACACACGTCTTCAGTGAACGTCCTCGACCGCCGCTGTTTATCGCGGGGTGACAACGCGCCCGAGAGACCGTTCGAGATCTCTTACACGTTCCGCGTTTTATCGTTCACCATGTGAAATATCGTCGAGAGCTCCGAAAAAACTCGGCCCAGTCGACGATCGATATATTGGGTAAAAAGGTCAACGTTTCGGCACTCCATCCGAGAGCATAAAAATTCCTCCCCCTCCTTCGACCCCCGGCCCTCCCCCCGCCAAATGGAAAAACCCTTTTTCCATAGCTCGGGACGACGAGACTCACGGATGAACGACAAACGCGAATCGCAGATCGACGATCGCGTGTATCACTTAAAAAAAAAAAAAAAACTTTTAAAATTCATCCAAAGGCAGACGCATCCTTTCGTTCGTACTTTCTCTGTCTCTCGTTCTCGTCGCGTTTCGTTATAAATCGGTCAAATTATTGCTTGTAAAATATCTTCGCTCGTTATTCTTTTCTCCCCTTGTTTTCTTCTCACAATCTTTTTCCATCAACGGCACAACATGTTTCTTACTTCGAAAAAAAAACTTCTCAATCTTACATTCTCCTATCGCTGTCCAAAAACCGCTTGTATAATCTCTCATCAACATTTCATCGTCGTTTTCCATTTCGGCTCAAACTCCTGTCGCGTTAATTGGTACAAAATTTCGCGCAGACTCGCGGAACGCTGATCGTCGAAAAGTTTTTTTTTTTTTTTTCTCGTCGAGCAACCGTCGCGCGTTAAAAGGGTCGGCTCGCGACCGAGTGTTACGGAGTTAAAAGAATTGAACCTTTCGACAATCAGCGGCACGGTCCTCTTAACCCTCTCTCACTCAACAAGATTTCATTTTTATTTTTTTGTTCTTTTAATTCTCTCAATCTCACAATAATTATACCCTCTGCCACCAGAAAAATAGAATTCTTAAAACTTAAACTCAGTTCGCGTTCGCTATACCACACATCGCATACATCTTGCGCCGTTTAAGTTTCACACAGACTTGCCAGCTGACATGCAGATAGTAAATAGGGTGGGCGGCCTCGAGACGGGAAGTCCTCGTCGACGATTTCTTTACGATTTTCTTAATCCCATTTTTTTTTTTTCATTTCTTTTACGTTTTTTTTCCTCACGGAAGCTTTTTCAGCTCGATACGTATCTGCGAAGGTAGCGAAGCTGTGAATCGAATCGTCGCGTTGCAAAAAAAAATCGTCTCCCGAGAACACCGAACTGATCCCGAGCCACTGGCAAACCGTGTCAATAACAATTGATTATCAAGCGACTGCAATAATTCATTATTTTTTTTTGTTCGTTTTTTTTTTAGTTCGATATACATATATTTATATATATATAGATATATCAAAAATATCCTTAGTAAAATAGAGCATTTATATATATAATGTGTACCGGTCAAGTACCTTTCTATTTTAGTTCATTTTATTATATATCCGTAGTTGGGCTGCCGTAACTTGCGGAAAAGCAAGTTCTCAATCTCAGCCTCTCCACGAACATTTCAATCATGATGGGTCAAGCTTCCAGCGAGTTTCGATTGCGCTCCGTTGAGTTTCGTTCTACTCGAACGCCTTTCGGTTTCTTCCTGTTTCAAAGCTCTCCCTGCCACTTCTCGCCGCTCCTTCGCTTCGTTTCGCCATTCCGTCATTCAACAATTCTCGCTCTCCGCAGCCTCGACTGGTTCCCTTCGTTTATTCACAAATCTAGTCTCACGTGCGTAATTAGAAGAAAAAAATTTGATGGGCCTTAGGTGCCTGCAACCTGCAACCGTGATAGCTCATTCCAGTTTCCCGTCCGGTTTTCTGTTTACTCGTGTATTCCAGAAGAACCAGAATCTCACTCTATTAATTTCACTTTATCCCAACTTCGCCGGATTCGTCACTTTGACAGAAAAAAAAAGAAAAAAAAATGAACATTCGTATATAAGATCGCTTGTTTTTTTTTTTTTTTCGTATCCAAAAAGGCTATATCGTTTTATTCTCGCGTATACTCGAGCCTTCCCTGTATAACTTACGACGCTAAATTATTATTTACATCCCTACTATCACTCGCGAGGCAGCGATTCTATTATCTTCCTCTCCATTCGTAATCGATTTTTCGCCACAAACGTTCGGTCGGACTCTGCCGTCCTCTCCGGGCTTTGTCATCGTCCTCCACCCCCACCACACACACACACACCACTTCCTTATCGTTTACGTAAATAAAATAAACGTGATTTCGCCGCTAAGCGATTGACAAATATATATATATAATCCTTCCTGCGACCTGCGATCGTCTCCTCCACTTTAGTGTTTTTTAAGTTATTTCGTTTAATTTTTTTTCTTTTTTTTGTTCATTCTACTAAAGTTTTTACGTTCGGTGAATATCGTTTTTCGCGATTCGTCGAATGTTGTTTATAATAATTTATAAAAAAAAAGAGAGAAAGATAGAATCGCGTCAACACGGCGTTACGTCGATCTCATGAGCCTTCGAAGTTAATTTATCGGGTATTTCTCCTTGCGGTCCTTTTTATCTCGCGGTACATGTGGGAGGAGAGTCTTTTACACGGGACATGCGTGTGTGTCACGAAGCGATCGCCTCGTCATCATCGTTAAAAAGCCCCCTCGCGAACGCGTCGGACGCCCGCGAAAGGGTTTAAATAATCAATGACGACAAAGCGCTCGCTTGGTCTATTTATGTACAATGTGATTATGTCGTAATAACGTAATAAATAAGCTCAACGCGTCTCACCTAAAACTAAAATTACTTGTCGTTCGTGCCCTAAACTTTGTGTACCGTGTAAATCTGTGTACGTGGTCTCGTGGGTGTATCGTATAAATACAAATATAGATCGATTTTTTTTTTAAACGTTTTCAACGCTCCACTCGATTCGGGGCAGCATGTGTGGCTTTCGTGTTTTTAACGTCTGCGATTGATTAATTCGTGGGTCACCGATAGAAAGAAATAGCATCGAATGAATTGTGAACAGGTTCGAAGTTCGTGTAATCGATGAGAATTATCGTGTTACGTGCGCTTGGGATCGCGAACTTCATGCGTTTTCTGTTTTTGTTCGTTTTGTTTTTTTTTTTTTTACAATTATAAAATAGAAAGGAAGCAAGCAAGTTAAAAAAAATCCTTACAATTGTCATCGGTAAAAAGTGCCGAGTCGAACGGACGTCGAAAAAGGTTCGCGCTACGACTTTCGGGACTCGAACGTTACTTTTTTGTTTTCCCCTTTCATCCCCCCTGAAGTTCAATACAATAAGACTAAATCAATAGAAACGCGAAGAAGGAAAGACAGAAAAAAAATGAAGATAAGAGAGGTGCCTAGATAAAGGTGACTGATGTGGTTCCTTTTGAACGATATTTCCTAATAATAATGATATTAATGATAATAATAATTAATAATAATAATATGTATACCGTCCTAGGTCATTCTTCATCATTTATCGTATTTTTTTTTTCGTAAGGTATATTAAAAATTAACGCTTCCCTATGTCTCTCGTCTCTCTCAATCTCACTTCATTATTTGTGACGATTAGGCACTTTTTTGTGTTAGCTTTATTTTTTTTTATTTATGTTTTTTTTTTCTCTCGGTTGGGCGGACCCGCACACACCTGTTTCGTTTAATTTTCCTTGTTTTATTTATTTTTTTTTTATTTCGACGAGGCACGATTGGCATAATCTTCGAGATTCGAGCGTGCACCCGTATAATATTCGCCGGTAAGAGCCTCGTCGACGCGCGGGTCTATCTGTCCATCTTCAGCGCCACTGCTGCAATTTCCAATTTTTTTTTTTTACTTTTTTTAAACGTTAACGCGTTCGTATTTATTCGATCTCTACGACCGTTTCACGTTTTGTTTTCACTGTCGTCATAAATATCGTTTTTTTTTCATTCCTCTTGTTTTCTCTCACACATCTCTTCCGCTTCTTCGTCATCGAAGTCGCGAATCAATGGCCGAGCGATTCCCATTGTCGTGGCGAGTGTTTGCGCAACTCTTTCGCTTTCGTTGCGATAATAATAATAATAATAATAATAATAATAATAATAATAATAATAATATTAATAATAATTATAATTGTAAACGAGAGATAAGTTTCGACGTTAGTCGGTGGCCCGACAGGAGAGTCAGCGAGGCCATCGTGAGCGGGTCGTCCGGACTTGGCTGCCTTTCGTCAGACCGCGATCACGTCGACGTTCCTCCCATCATCGGCGTCCCCCGTCTGTCACTTGTCCAACTGTCTCGACACCGTCTGCGGTATTACCGTCAGAGATTTTGGAATTTTTGGCAATATTGGAATCGGATTTGAGGGTTTGGTCGTAACCTGAATGGACTTTGGTAGATTCAGATTGTTCAATAAATTTTGTGTCGGTGTGTTCTCGTTACTGAGAGATCGTACGTCGCATATAAGCGGCTCGAATGCACCGCGACTCTGACGATTGAGCATCTCCTGTTGCATTCGCAGATGTTTCTGAAATTCGGTTTGAGCGGCGATTTGTGCTTTCTGATACTGTGAGGCGAGGGTGTTGCCTTTGCCGGTGGAATTTCCGCTGGCATTGCCGCCGCTCGAACGACCGAGACTGGACGACTGTTTCTGTTGCTCGCTGAGTTTTTGCTTCTTCAAATTTTGCAGACGCTTGAACTCCGCCTCGCTGAGCTGATAAACCTTGCCGCCGGAAGTAACGGGTATCTTGTTCTGATAGCCGGCGTCTTTGCGCTTCGCGGCTGCGCCGCCGTTCGTCGAGCTGCCCGACGGCAGGCTGAGCCGTTGAAGGCTCGGCGGTGGCTTCTTTATTATCGACACACCGGAAGTGAGCTTCAGAATACGCGGCGGGCTTGCCTTCGCCGTCTGCTGCGCGGCGGCGACCGCCGCGACGGCGTTGCTCACGCTCGTCGTCGTTGTCGTCGTCATCGTGCAACCGGCGACGCTGCCGCTCGTCGTACTTTTCGTCGCGGCCGAGCTTAGCAACGAACTCGTGCTCGGCAACGAAAGTCTGTCTCTCTCCATCATATAACCGCCGCTCAATCGTCTCGAGCTACTGTACTCGGAGGATATCGGCTCCATTATCGGCTCGTCCATTTTCTCCGGTCCCTCGTACGATATCAAACGATTCTGCACGGAGGTCGAGTAGTTTATAGCGTTGCGCGACGCGTTCGGCGCAAGTACCAAATCGCCGGACCTGTAATACTTCTCGAGAAGTATCAAATGTCGGAGGAAGGAACTCTGATTGCCGTAAGGCCTCTGCAACTCCTGCCAGAGAATCTTCGTGTCCCGATCGTACTGTATCATCGTCGCGCACTTCTCCCAGCCCTGCGGCGTTATCTCGCGGACGTTCGCGAATTCGACGTTGGCGTGAAGATTCATCTCCTCCTCGCCGGGGAAGAGGGTGCGGACGCTTATCGAAGGATTCGCCCCGAGTCTCTGGACCGCCGGCGTTATGTCGCTGCTCACCCGTGGCCTCTTCGGCAGCCTCGTCAGCGTCACCTCCTTGTCCATCGCCAGAATCTCCACGACGTCGCTGCCGCGCGTTTCGCACGTTATCGACGTCTCGCTGGGATAGACGTGCTGCTCGAGAGCCTTTCGTTTCTTCAGCTTCTCCACCGTACTCTCCAGATCCATAAGTTGAGCCTCGCGCGCTATCGCCTCGTCGTTCGGCACCGTCAACTTCGCCACCCGATTGTCGTTGTCCGTCTCCGAATTAGCACCCTCCGAACTCTTCGCCGTTGGCTCGATCGTCAATTTGTCCGGGGTCGAGTTCGTCATACCGTCCGGCGACTTCGAACTGCCCGCTCCCTTGTTCGGTGTGCACTTTACCTTTTTGTTACGCTTGTCCTTGTCCTTGTCCTTCGAGGTGCCCGGCAATGACTCGTCCCGAGACGTGCTCGGCAACGAGTCGTCCTCCTCGCAATCGAACACCTCGATGTCGTACCGCTTCAACATCCTGCGGGATTTAATAAAGATTTTAATCCCATATTCGTCACAAAAACAAAGCATGCTCGCCACTAAAACGGGAGGAAAGAAATTTCCCAAATTTACTCTGTCAATTTTTTTTTTATTTCTCAATATCGACTATTTTGTGTACGTTTTTCCGATCACAAGGAAAAAATGCGGAAAAGTTGTATAACGAAAAAAAATTACTCACCTTATGCGATAATCCTTGAAGAAACTTCGCGAACTCGCGTTCATGTTCTGAACGTACTTGTACTTCAGCTGAAGCTGCGTAAAGTATCGGCAAAGTTTGCAAACGAAAGTACCGCCGACGAGATGAACGGGAATCCCCTGGCGACGCAGACGCTCGTTGAGCTCCTCGGTCTCCGTGGGCGCCAATCTGTGAGTGTGATTCTTGGCGAGACGACGGGTGCACAATGCGCACGTCAGGAAACGCTCGATCTTCGAGTAATGATGAACGCAGAAGGGCATGGAAGTGTGCTGACTCGATTCCCAATTTATGTCCACCTGCATTTGCGTACCGTAAATATATGCGTTAGTAACGAGATGGTGATTGAATAAATAATTCATTATTCATTCAATTACTGTAGAACCCCGTTTATCCAAGGTAATTGTGGGGAGAGCGCACGTCGGATTAGTGAAATCTTCGATAACACGGATAACGTACATACTCCGCGCGCACGCATTGCTGCTTTATCCCTTTTATCCGAGTTTTTCGTATTATCCGAGCCTACGTCGTTTAAGGGCTTACGCCAAAGTAAAATTTGGATATGGTTTTTTTTCTAATAGTTTATAATGTCAAGAATATTCTGTTTTTTTTTTAATATTCATTTATGTTAATATTAATTTAATATTCTGTTAATTTTTTACGTCGAGATTGAACGAATTACAAAAATTAGAGACCGTGGAAAGTGGCGGAGCGCCTGAGCAGCGGCGCGGTCGAACTTTCAACGCTTTTTTCTCAAAACGTGATTTTCAAGATCGGTGTCCCTATCACAAAAACGCCTGGATGGTTTTTTATGAAAATTTGTAGCAATGTGCTTCAACAGATTCTTTAGTCCTTGACGATCTCATATAACAACTAACTAAACAAAAAAATGATTCAGTGTTGAAAAATGGGTAAAAATAGAATCTTAAAAAAAAACAAATTGTTTACACCGATCGATAAAAAAAATACATAACATCAACAAAATTGAATGGAAACATTTCTAACTGTTCATTAATATATTCACCTTCCACCCTAAAAATATTGCATTGACAGAGCGTATATTTACCGAGCAAAAAATCAAGAAATATGCATGCGTTTTTACCCAGTTATTACTGTGGCGTAACTCTTAGCCCTTTGCGTCACGGTGGGACACGGGGTGTCCCACCTTCTTTCGCTTAGTTTTCAATTTTTTAAAACTAATTTCTTAACATGTAACACCAAGGTTTTGTTTTTACAGTTTCATAATGTATGGCTCAAAGGGTTAACGCGGAGGGCTCGGATGAGTCGGGTGTTTCGGATAACGCGGAGGCTCGGTTGATCGATGGTCGGATAAGCGAGGTTCTATTGTATTATTGAAATTATTTGCCGGGTTACCTGATTGTGAAGGCGAGCTTTGATTCTCTGCAGCCATCGCCGTTTTACGCTATGCCTTGCCGGTTCTCTGCATTCCCTTGCCGAGCATTTCAGTACCATCAACTGCCGATGCGGTTTTGTTTGCATATTCGTAGGACTGGTGTTGGCCTTTGATTTTGAGTTGAGACAAAAAATATCACCATAAATATCTTCCCCCCAGAGTCCGAGGACTTATTTTTTGCTTTTCTTTTTCCTGAAAAAATTACCTTTCTGTCCACGCAACGATAGCAAGCGTCGCATATACAAGAATCCTCGTTAAGAAGTTTCTGCATCGTGAGTATCTTTTGTCGTCTCTCGTCGGACTTCATTTGCGCTAGATGCATCGGTGTATCGAGAGTACCGAATTTTCCACCGCAGTGACAACACACGTCGGCGCAACATCGACCCGGATGTATCGAAAAGGACGACGACTTCTCGGGTATAACGAGCGACTGACGATCCTTCGGCGGTGCCTCTTCGTTGTTCTCGTCTGCGATTACAAATTTTTTTTTCCCCGGTCAGAAAGAATCCTCGTAGTTTCTCAAACTAAAACGAGTGAATGACTCTCTGGCAATAACGGGTTAGCGTGCAAAACGTGATGTTGAATATTCTGGCCCGTGCTCTTTGGGATTCACGAATCGGTTAGGGAAGCACGAAGAATCGGCGGTGAAATGAGTGGAAATCGTTATTGCGGTTGCCATGCTTTCTTGTCATCGAGATTATTCACGGAGCGAAAAATAAAATCGTCCGGTGGCGTGGATCGAGGGAAGAAACGAGGACAGTGTGTTTCGTAGTTCGTCCGCCTCCGTCGCTGACTGCATTCGAGGTGAATTGCAAGCATTTGAGACGTATCGCACACATTCTTTTGTCCCCTTTCGTTTCCTTCATTTACACATTTCTCTCACTAGCTGCATTCCAGATACGTTCCATTTTTAAAAACAAAAAAATCCGCTGTAACTTCACTTCCGGTTTGGAAATCTCCCTTTTAAACCGGAAGTGACGTCATAAAAAAAATACGTTACTTCCGGTTTGGAAATCTCATTCTACGACCGGAAATGACGTCATAACGAAAATACGTTATGTTCGGTTTAAGAATCCAATTTTTTGACCTGAAGTGACGTAATTCCGATAAGACATCACTTCCTGTCGGAAAATGAGATTTTCAAACCGAAAGTGAGGTTACAGAGAATTTTTTAAATTTTTCTCTGAAATGAAGTGACGGAACAATGTGAGTTAGGGAACACAGGAACGTGGGCAAAAGAACGCTTGAGATACGTCTCAAATGTATTTGGAGTTCATCCCGAATGTATCCGGCGTAAGAAAAGGACGAACGGGAATCGTCCGTTAGCGTGGATCAAGGGAAGAAACGAAGAACGATCATCGTGCCCCTCGTTTCTTTAACAGGAAATATTATATGTAAACGTGACGCGAGAGTGGAGATGCAGGTGATGGGGTGCGTGCACGAAAATGAGTCTTAAACGAAAGCGAGTTAACGTGAGGATCGGGGTACGATTAATAATGTAGTTATGCCCGCAACCAGGATTACCGCAAGAGTATCTGTGGTTAGTAGAGAACTTTCGATTCGCACCAGAGCTGCTATCTCCTACACCACTGGTCCCAAACTGCAATAAAAGAGAGAACAAAAAAATCAATATATTAGTAAAGATTTTAAAAAAAGTAAATAAAAAAAAAAAAATGATCGAGCCAATGGGGCCGAGTAAAAATTGCATTGTTCGGAATGGTATTCGTACCTCCTTCTGAATGGTATAGAATTCCGGCGAGTCTCCTTCGCCGTCGCCGCGACCCTGTTTCAGCACCATTTTCAGCGGCGATCTCGATCTCTTCTTGTCCTTGTTCTTCTGCACTCGGATGACCGTCTTGAGCGTCCCCGTGTACTGTTCCTTCTTCGCCTTCTGGTGATTCATTCTCTGCGCGGCTTTCTCGAGGGACTCGAGGCCCAAAAGCCGAAGAATCTTCTCCTTCTCGGCCTTGTCCTCGGCGGTCTCGTGAATAATCGAATTGACCGTGCTGCTGCTCGACGACTCGCCGGAAGTCGACGCCTCGTCCGAGTCCTTCTGCGGCAATTCCGGTGTCTTGGCTATCTTGCATTCGCTGTCCGACCTGCCGTCGGCGTTCTCGCTCTCCTTCAGCGTGTCGCTCTCGGTTCTGTCGTCGGACAATCTTCCGCTGCACTCGGACTTGCTCTTGACATTCTCGAGATCGTTCTCGGACTTGCTTCGATTGCTCTCCGTGCTGTTCTGCAGTTTGTCTATGAGTCCCCTTCCGCCCTCGGAGAAACCCCGAAGACCCTCCGATCCACCGTGAGACTTTCCGTACTTGTCGGCGAGAGATCGATTGTTCTCGTTTATCGTCGCCACCTCGTCGTCCAGCAGAGTCTCCTCCTTGTTCTGCTGATCGGACTTCCTCACGTCTCTGCGGCTGCGTTTGTTCTTGAGGTTGTTCTGCGACTGCGACGGTAGTTCCTCCTTCCGCCTCTTCACCTCGCGGCTACGTCGGGTCCGCGCCGGTGGCTCGGGTTCCTCTATCTTTATCGTTACTTGAGCTGCCTCGGAATTCTCCGAAGCTTTGTCCTGCTTCGCTTCGGGCATGACTTGTTCATCCGACGCACCCTCCTGCGTCTCCTCGACGTCGTTCTGAACCTCCGATTCAATTTTTACCGGAGTTTCGGTGGCTTCCGTCGCTCGCGCCGCCGGCTTCGTCTCCGCCTTCTTCAACTTGTCCCTCGCCCTCAGAACTCTCCGGTTCTCCTCGGCCGCTGATTTTTGCTCCTCCGCACTCTTGTCCGCTCGGGTTTTGCCAGTTTCCACTTGCGACTCGACGCCCTCCTGCGCGCGATCGGGATTCTCCTTCGCGGGACTCTTCAGCGGACTCTCCGCGTTCGCGTCCTCGTCGTTGGTCGGGCTGTCCGCTTTGTGCGTTAAAGTTTCCTCCGCGACATCTGGCTCGTCGTTCGCGGGGTTGTTCGTCACCGCGCATGTTTCGGGCGAAGCTCGCGTGGGGGAAATCCTTTCCTCGCAAGGTTGCGGTTCTTGAGGAACTTGGACTCTCTCCGCCTCGGAAGATTCCTCGTCGACGAAAGTTTCCGTGGATTCCTGAGCGGGCTCGTCCGAAGTTTCGTGGGTCTCGGAGGCCGCGGTCGGTTCGGTCTCGGCGGCGTTGGTCGTCGAGGCCTCGCCCACGAGCCGCTCGACTTCCTTCGATATGCTCTCCAGCGTTTCAGAATCCTCCGACACGAGAGAGACGCTCGACTGGGCGTCGCTCTTCTCGGCAGTCTTTTCCTCGGGTCGTGCGACCGGCTCGGAAAATTGAGGAGCCTCGACGCTCGCGGACTCGGCCGTAGTTTCTCCGCGTTTCTCCTCGGCGCTCTCCGCCGAGGAGGAAGCCGCCTCTCTGACCTCCTCCCTCGACGACCGCTCGCCGTCCTCCGCGCTTCCGGCCGATTTGCCGCTGTTGTCCAGGTCGGCGATGCTCTCGTTCGAACTCTTGATACGCAAGGACTTCCGCGTCACGGTGGATTTCTTGGAGTCCCTCTGATCGGACGCGCTCTCCGCGTCGTCGATCTTCTCCGGAACCGCCTCGACCCTCCTCGAGTCGTCCTCGTTGCCCTTCTCGGATTTCTCGCGAGTCCTCGATATCCCCTCCTCGCTGCTCTCCGAGGACTCCGTCTGCCGCTCGAAAACCTGTTGCTGCTCATCTCTGGATACCTCGACGCTCGCCGACTCGCTGTTCTGCGTGTCGGCGAGCTCCGTGTCACCCATGACTAGCTTCTCAATCTCTTTGGCAGTGTCGGCTACTTTAGGCACTGAATTGTCGGAGCTGTTCGATGCCCCGTCGCTCTTCGAGACGTTCGGCGTGTTCTCCTCCTCGGTGACCTCGTCGAGGCCGAGCTTCTGCGACTCGGCGCTCAGCGGTGCGACGATCTCCTCGATCTTCGGTATCTCGAAATTTTTGTTCATCACCAGACTCTTCTCGGAGCGCGATATCTTGCTCTCGATGGACTTCGCTATGCCGAGCTTTATCGTCTCGATCATGAGGTCTATGTGGGACTTCGAGGCGTTCTCAGTCTTCTCGTTGCCGTAGAAGGAGTTCATCGTCTTCTTGACGTCGATGTTGAGACTGCTGCGCCGACTCTTGGGGGGTTTGTCGACGAGCTTCGGCAGGCTGTCCTTGCGCAGTTGATCCAGACTTCCGCTCTTCCTCGGCTCCAGCTGACCGGCGAGACTTCGCCCGAGCGGCCTCGGCTCCTCCGGCTCGACGTCGTCGATCTTTATCTCCATCTCCGTGCTCTTCGCTTTCGTTTTCGAGCGCAGTATCGGACCGACCTCGTCCGTCGCCCTGTCCATCCTCTCGCTGTTGTTGTTGTTCTCGAGTTCCATACTCGACTCGATGACCCGATCGAAATCCGTCGGCGACTCCGGCTTCGTCGACGAGGAATCGTCCTTGCCGGATGCCGCGTTGCTCGGATTCTCGGCTCCTCCCGATTCCGCGAAAGAGTACTCGGCCTCGGTGTTTCCGTCCGAGACGTTCTCCACGCTCATCTCCCCGCCGGACTCGGCCGCGTTCGACTCGTCCATGTTGAGCCAGCGTCTCTTCTTCAGCTCCAAATCACCGGCTACACCAGTGTCCGATAATTGTCGCAATTTACCGTTCCGCAAGCTCCGCTGACCGAACGAGTTGCCCGAGCGATTCCTCAGTTGTATCGAGTTTTGCGACTCCTGCAGCGCGTCCGCCCCGTCGTCCTCGGACGCCGATCTCGCCTCCTCCGCGTCCAGCACCTCCTTCTTTATCTCGAGCTCGCTGAAGAGCTTCCCGTCGACGAGCATCTTTCGACTGCGCGTTATCTTCCCGCCGACCACCTGGCAATCCTCGTGCTCGTTGTCGCTCACCATCGATGCGACCACCGCCTCTATCGTCAGGTCCACCGAGCTGTTCGCCTGGTTCCTCTTGGAACTCTTCGATTCCGGCGACGAGCTCGTGCTCTTCGAACTCGACGGATTCTCCGCCTCCTTCACCACGAGACTCCTCGTCTGCTTCGCGCCGCTCTCGCGCTCCTTGCTCGCGTTCCTCTTCGTCGCCGGGATCGCCTTCGAGCCTTTGGCACTCTTCGCCGGTGAATCCGGTATTTCCGCGATCTTCAGCTTTCTCGTCGTCTTCGGACTACCCTTCGGGTTTAGCGCGACGCTCGCCTCGCCGCTCGATTCTCTCGTCTCCGCCGGTGGCGCGCCCTCGCTCTCCTCGCCGCCGACTCTCGGCGATGATTTTTTCTTCGCCCTGAGATTGTTCTTCGAACTTCGCCCGCTCGACTCGTTCTCCGTATCGTCCGAACGCTGCTTCTGCTCGACGCTCGGCTTGCTACGATCCGCATCCACCAGACGCTTCACCTTCTTCAACTTCAGCCCCTTCTTCTTGAATGGCAAATTCTTTATCGGTACCTTCTTCGTGACCTTCACCTTTATCAGATTAGCCTTTGCGTTTCTCAACTTCTGCTTCCTCCTCAGCCTCAGCACATTCTTGCGAGGCAACGCCGGATCCAACTTTGGCGATAGCTGACTGCCCGATGCGACCGCGTCAAGAAAGTCGCGCGCCAACTGCTGCTGCCTCACCGTAGGCGGAGGCGGCACCCTTTTGCGATTGGTCGAAGGCGATGGCAAACCAGAGTCATTGCTCGCCTTCTGCTTTGATTTTGAAGGCGCTAAGGGTCTTTTATCCCTGGATGCCATCTCACTTCAACCCACATTGGGCTCCTGAAAATTTCAATTCCATCATTTTGTAACGTCCGCCCTTTTATGTATTTTTTAGTTTATTTTATTTTCACTCGACGCCCCGATCGGTCGCCACTGGACGGAGGGCGGAGGGCGACATAGGGAACAGTTTTTTTTTTTTTTTTTTCTATCTTTCGTCGGTTAAAAATTTGTCAGTCGTCAAGAGTCGTCAGTCGTAGAGAGGAGCGTCCGGCAAAATAGTAGACCGTATCGATGATTCCAAACTAAGCTCGGATGGAGGTAAGATTTTTGGGCGCTTGATGCGTGTACAGAAAAAAAAAATCCACAAAAAATACACAACCCTTGCTTCATCTACAGGTAGGCAGAGTGGAAGGAAGGAGGGTGGTTTTCCGATCGGGCGAGCGTCGACAGACGGAAAAAGGGGTTGACATTTTTTTTTCCTTCTTTTTTTTCAATTTCTCAATTTTCCGTTCTCCTCGCTTTAATAAAAGTTGGTGCGCGACCAGGTGACGCGACGCACGGGATCGCCGTGTAATTTCGCAGAGCGAATTTATCATCGCGAAGGAGCAGAGAGAAGCGAGCCGAGGTAGCAGCGATAAAACGACTCCATTTCCGAGATCGTGGCGAAGGGAGGAAACTACGAGGAACAAAGATCTTATTTACGGTGAAAAACGGCGTGGACAGACAGTGATTGAGAAGTATATTGAGTCAGGCCCGAGATTGAACGAGAAAAAAAGGAAGAGAAAGAAAAAAAAAAAAACAGGACGGAAGAGTCTCGCAGCGCGAGAAGAACGGGTGGTGGGGTTGTCCGATGCGGCCCTGGCCGACGAGAAAAATTACGTGACAAACTGTGCATTTACACGGATGTACCGTGAGCCTCTCTGGGTTCGGGGCCGTGGAAAAAGGCTTCGTGATATTTCGAGCGATATCTGACGATCGGCCGGACCGATCGGCGAAATTTTTGTCCCGTTAGGTAGCTCGCGGCGTCTCTTAACTAACGTGACATAAATTCGCGAATTAATCGTACGGGGTGTATGGTAAATGTTCCGTGTAAAGGTCGCGAAAAAATCGCCACGAATAAACAAAAGGTCGAGCCCGAGACGAAAAGTTCGGAGGCTTATTTCGTCGATAAGGGATCGTTGGGCGTCAAAAATTTTGATTCGCAAAGTCGCCCACCGTCGAGTACTCACCTCTGAGGCCGAAAATCCTCCCGAATGATCGACGTTTTAACGTTAAATACGGGAATAATATCCCCGTGAAAAACACAGTCCCGTTGCAGGGTGTCTATGCGCTGTGTCCACTGTTTTCACTCTATCGCCATCTGACGGACGTGAAAACGACCTTTCCCGTGTCCCATAGCCCGTTCGCGATAACTCACGTTCGACACCGACTATTTATTATTTTCTTCGAGCGGCAATAATCGAGCTTTGACAGTGACGCGGCGCCTCGACAAAAACGTTCCTTTAATCTTCGTGCAACAAGCTCACTCGCGACACTCGAATAACATTATTTATCCTCCTAGTTTGACGTTGAAAAAAAATTCTTGCGAAATGCGGAACAACGCGGCACTTTTCCCGTAGCCCCGAACACCGTTTTGTACCTTCGAGCTAACACTCGACCGAATCGAAACTCTCACGTACGAGACAGTAAAATTTCACGCCCTCGGATAAACGTCGATCTCCCGTTTCCTCATGAATAACGAACTGCACGTTCGCGATGTCGCGTTAGATTTTCGATCGGAAAATCGGTGAAAAAAAAAGGCGTGCACGCCGACCCGGAAAAGTCGGGTGATACGTACACCCGAGAAACTAGAAGGAAGACGCGCCCGTGCGCACCAATGGCGGCCACCGACCCTTATTTACCGAAGTCAAAATGGCGGCCCTTCGGTTTTTCGCACGGTCCGCACTTTCCGCCTCTCGCCCGTCGCCGGTCTGCCGCGATAGTTGGAAAATCCCTTTTCCAATCAGCGAACAGGTAGGACCTTCGTGACTTTCTCATCCGTAATCGACTTTATCCACTACGAGGAATCATCGTCGCGATTCGCGGTGCTCCGGTTAGCCGATTAGGAAACGTTCCGACGAGAAGGGCCTCACGGCGAACCCTTATCTATTTTTTTTCCTTTTTTTTACATTGTACGTTTTGTATTTTTAGCCAAGTTCGCGCTGCTCGATCGCAAAGCCGACCTAACCGCATCACTTTCGCGTGTCAGAAATCGACGAGAATATCACGTTTACAGTCTTTGAGAAACGTGACCACATGTTGCATCGACTTCGAAATTACCGTGAATGATATGAAACTGAACGCCGTCAGGGCGTTTAAAACATTACGTGGTATAGCGATTATCGTGAGCGATCGAACGTCTATTCGTGTCGTCGCAGTCGTCATAGCGATACGTTACATTGTACTACAATAATCGCGTGCCAAATCGAACTATCACATTTTTTGTATTATCCAAGTAGTAAAGCTCGATCGTGTCTGACTAAATTTTGTCGTAACCTAAAAAACCCCGGTATCCCTGTGCGAATGCTTGTTTTTCTAATCGCTATTTTAATTTGTCGCAGACGCAGAAGAGATGGACAGGTCGGCAAGCCACTTTAGGAAACAGCGTCGTCGAATTACCTGAGTTCGAAGTTTCCAGGGATCCGAAGGAATGGGCTTACGTAGAACAGTGCTTGAGAGAAAAAATCATTCCGAAAGCTCCTAAGAATCAGTACGATTTGCCGTCGGGATGGAAGCCCCAGAATCGTAAATATTTCTCTACTGATTCCATGTTCCTTGTTTTATTATGTGGAATTTTTTTTATACCCTAATGTGTTTTATCAATTTTTTTGCAGCCGCTGTGATGCAGCAACGTTACATGGTTGCACGAACCAAGAATCACATGGTGCCTGTGTACCTCCGCATAAGCAAGAGAGGCCTGAGAAAAGTAACAATAGTAAAAAACATTCATGGTGATATCTTCAAGTTTGAAGAAGACCTGAAAAAGTACGTGGAGGACAGAGCGGGAAAAGATGTTGGAACGCAAATCAACGAACCGGCCGGCTTGGTCAAATTTCGCGGGGACCACGTCACGAGTTGCCGAATGTTCTTGGACGCTAAAGGCTTCTGAAGGAAATAATAAATACTAGACTGCAAATACACGTTGAAATAAATCATAATTATTAACGATTGTTCCGCTCAATTCCTCTCGCATCCTCATTCCCCTCTCGACATTCTGTTTCACGTTGCAACGAAAAGATAATAAAATCGATTAACAGAAAAGAAAAAAAAAACTTGGAAACCCAAGATGGACTAAGTTTTGCAGAACTCGAGGGAGACGTCGATTATTACAATGAGAATAAAAAAAGAACACGAAATAACGATCGAAGAACGTAGAACGTTAATGAGATTACGAAGATCGAGATCGATGTATTACAACATAGTTAACGAAGTTCTCTGAGATTCTTAAGATCACGGGAAGATGCGTGGATGGATCAGGTTGGTTTTCTTTTTTGTTTCATTCGTGCGAAAGGTCACTTTTTAAGTTTTATTTCGTGTGAATAGGGATTTGTTGTTGTCTTATCATAAAGCGTACGACGGATTTTACTTGAAAATCTTGCCCTGGTTGAATTTACGTCCATTCTTGTCTTCACCAGTCCAGCTCAAGTATTGTTCGACCAATTGTTTTGTTTTCTCTTCCGAGGGATTGAGCTTCGTCCAGTTGTACGATTCGTAATCGATTTGCCAGTCGGGGCTCAACTGCAAATGTAAAAAAAAAGACATTCAACTATTGTTCAACGCGTGCAACCCGCATTTTATCCATCGACGGCGCAAACTTACGGGGAAAGCGAGATCTTGTCCGCGCCAAATCCATATAGCACTGATGGTACTGTCGTCGTCCGCACCAAAGAGGCAGGCACTAGCGAAAGCGGCCTTTCGCATCTTATCTAAACGCTGGAACATTCCCCCGATGAGATTGCAGGACATGAATACCTGAAACGAATAAAAATAATTGCGTCAGCACACGATTACCTGTTTGAAAACCTCATTTTTCGATCGGAAGTGACGTCATTCCGGAAACTCGTCACTTCCGGTCTGAAAATATAATTGTTCGACCGGATGTGACGTCATGCCGGAAATACGTCACTTGCGGTCTAAAACTCATTTTTCTACCGGAAATGACATCAATCGGAAACACATC
Organism: Ichneumoninae sp. A BG-2022a; assembly: GCA_030522665.1. NCBI lineage: Eukaryota > Metazoa > Arthropoda > Insecta > Hymenoptera > Ichneumonidae > Ichneumoninae sp. A BG-2022a. Next base: position 20,166 of record JAPYZC010000098.1, read on the forward strand.
ACTTCCGATCGCAAAATGAGATTTTTAAACCGGAAGTGACGTATTTTCGATAGATGTCCGGAAATGTAAATTTTTGTTTTCTAAATTCAATAATAATAACAACGATGGAATGACGTGTCTCGGCTATCCCGTGAGCGAATAATCACCTTCGTCAATTCGTCGTTGTACTTGTACTCTCCAAGCCAGATGCTGTAGTTCTCAGCATCGAACTTCTCCCAGAAGTACGGTACAGACTTGTCGACATCCTGGTTGGAGTAGTAGCGCTTGAAGTCGTCCATGTCGAAGGTGCCCTTGGGCATTGCGTCGAAGGGATTCGAAGACTTGGGCTCAGCAGCAAGAGCAGCTTCGGCCGCATCGAGTTCCTCAGCGGGCGCGGCTGGCGCCGCCTTCTTAGGTTCCTTCTTGGATTCCTTCTTCGACTCTTTGTCCTTCTTCGAGCCCTTTCCCTGGGGATGATCGACGACCTTCTTCGGATCGTACTCGAGGGTCTTGTCGGCCAGTTTGAAGTTACCGATAACGGCGACAGCCTCCGGCTGATTGATCACAGTTTGGAACCATCTGTTTACGTTCTTGTACGGAGCCCGAAGAGTCGGCTCGAGAACGTACTGGTAAAGATGAAGGAGCGTCATGGCGACGCTTATGTCCGCGAGAGTCATACACTCACCGACCAGATAAGTTCTCGTCAGCAAATGAGCGTTCAACGACGTCATGAACTTCGCGACGTCCTCCTTCGCGCTTTCGACAGTCTGAAAATTTATCAATTTATCACGTACAAACGATAGTTAAATTTTGTAAAAAAAAATATATATACATTTTTTTAATTATTAATAATTCAATTTAATTGATTCAACTAATTTCAACAATTATTTTCATTTACTCAAATAATAAATTACAAATTGTATGCACCGGCAGAACAAACATTGCTGTGTACGCGAATGTTGATAAGCTTCCACTCGACGCATCCTTAATGTATCTCCTTTCGTTACGAAAATCAAAAGAATTAATTCGATCATCGCCTTTTCAAGGAGTATCCTTATTTGATTTTCGATAGATTTTTATTCACGAGGGGTCTCACCTGCTTGTCGTACGCCATGATTCCCAGGAGAGGAAACACCCAGGTGCAACTCGCCGGGATGATCTCTGAATCTGCAAAGCTCAGCCATTGAATGACCTGTGCTTTTTCGATGTCAGACTTGCCTCTCAGCTGTTCGTTAGCGACTGTCGATCGAAATCAAGGTATTTTAATAAAATTCACCTTACTTATGATTATCATTAATAATCATTATCATCATCATTATCATAATTATTATCATTATAATAATAATAATTATTATAATAGTAAAACTATGACTAGTCATTGATCAAAGGTAAGAGACTCGTAAAATATATTACTCACCGTAATAAGCAATGGCGTTGCTCTCTGTGAGGTACTTGCCATCCGCAGTTTCGAAGGCTGGTACCTTTAAAAAAAAACAAAAAACAGCTGGAAACGGATTTTTTTTTTCTTCTAAATCAAAGAACTCTCAAATTTTTACACCATTTGTTACATCTCTTTGCTCGTCATTCTCGAAAGTCTCTAATGCGGTCAGGGACATATGTCAGAAATTCGCGAGGGCCAGGTTATTTTCGTGATTGACGAATTTTTTATTTTTTTTTCCTCCATTTGTCACGAAACATTCGTGAGGGAGAAAATATGTGGGGCACGAGTTTTGAGTTTTTTTGTTTTAATTGAAACTTTGCGTGTCACATACCTTGCCGAGCGGAAACTTTTTGAGAAAGGCATCGCTCTTGTTGGTCTCGCCGAAAACGAAATCCTTGTCGATCTTTACCTGAGCCCCGGAATACTTGGCCGCGATCAGGGCTTTGTAAGCCCTGAAATTTTCAGGATACGTGTAAAGAGTCTGAAAAAAATCGTACCGTTATTAGATAAAGGGTGATCGGGGCTTTGATTTCGTCTATTAAGATTGAGCTATCGGTGTATAATCGCGCCGATGTTTAGGGGTGAAAACGTCGCATGGATAACACTTACTCCGGACGCCATTGTATCGTGTCACGGGAAGAGGAAGTTGAAGGCCGGCAAAGATGACACTGGATCCAACCATTCAAGTGCGCCCCTGGAGTGCGCGAGTGCGAGTGCGTTAAATTTTCTCTTTTCTTCTGTCGGCTCTTCCGATATACTCGATTCGCACACTCGTCACCCTACTTTGATATTAAACTTTTGTCGATCAATCAGCTTTTAACACTTTCTCAACCGACTATTTATTTACTTTGATCAATAATGCGCAAAAAGTCGGGTGTACTCGATGCTAGATAGCGGTTCGCGTTCCTGATTGGTCGCTTGGACCATTGGATCGTTACGGGGCAAACTGTTACGAACCAATAGCGCGCCGGTATTTTTTCCTTGCTCGTCCGTCGACGACGCCGTGGAAACGAGACTCGAGTTATCTTTCGCGGCTCTCCTTTGCATCTCCAAAAATTCTCGCCGACATTCGTGCACGATGGTTCAAGCAGCTACCACAGACATGGCCGCGCTCAAAGATATCGTTCCAGTTTATCAAAACTTAAAACGCGAATGGACTAAGACACCGTGCAATTTGAAAAAATGCGGCGAGATTCTCGAACAGCTCAAGGTAGAACAACAACTCCGTACGACTCGCGGTTATCATCTCCGATGATAATTTCACTCATAACCTCATAACCTTTTCTGTCAAAATGGATTGTCATCATTCCTTTATCCGACTTTCTTTGATCTCCCTTCGACATCCTTCGACATCCCAAGTCTCTCGTCAATCTAATCGATTTCCGCGAATATTTTTCCGCAGCTCGGACTCACCCATCTCATGTTTCTGCCGACTTCCAGCAGCGTAGCATCCCAGAAGGAGTTGCTCATTGCTCGTACGTATTTCGTCGTCAACGTTGGAAAAAAAAAATTTTTAAATGGATTCAAATTAATATTATTTGTATTCGTTTAATACTTTTGGTGCGCGAAATATAAAATAAAATATATGTAAAACACATTATCTAATAATTATAAATATTATTATGATCTGTTATTATATGAAAACAGTAACTATAAAAGAGAAAAATTTAAACATATATTTTTACATGACACTACATTACATACCGGCAGACCAATAAGTGAAAACTTAAGTTCTGTAAACAATAGTAACAACCTCATAGTAATCAATAAAATCTCACAAATTCCTAGGCTTGGAAACCAGTATGACATGCTAAATTTTATTGGTGTATCGTTCAAAGCATTTAAGATGCAGATACAAGTAGAAATAGTGAATACTCGTCTCTATCAAGTCGATGCTAAGTCTATAAAGCTGTTCATTAGATTTTTTGTTCCTTTATATTTATATGTATTTAATATTCTTATTTACAAAAAAAATTTTGTCTGCGTTATCCATTATGTATATTAAAATTTTATATGCCTCGTGTTTTTCGGTTCACTGCTTTTGAGTTCTGTGTAAAAGAGTTACTCCGTCAACAAAATCAACAATAATAATAATAATAATAATAATTTGTTTATTTATTTATTTATTTATGAGACAATAATAATCATAATAACAGTAATAATAATAATCGTGAATGTTTCAGGTGACATACTCGAAATAGGAGCGCAATGGAGTATAGCTTCGGAGGATATACCTTCTTTCGAGCGTTATATGGCACAGTTGAAGTGTTACTATTTCGACTACAAGTCTGGCCTACCGGAGTCAGCGTACAAGTACCAACTGTTGGGCCTCAATCTGCTGTTCCTGCTCTCGCAAAACAGAGTAGCAGAGTTCCACACAGAGTTGGAGCTTCTGCCATCCGATCAGATACAGTCCAATGTCTACATTCGACATCCCCTGAGTCTGGAGCAATGCCTGATGGAGGGATCCTACAACAAAATATTTCTGGCCAAGGGAAACGTGCCCGCGGCGTCGTACAATTTTTTCATAGATATTCTGTTGAACACCGTGAGAGACGAAATCGGCGCATGCATGGAGAGCGCCTACGACAAAGTTTCCATAAAGGACGCCTCCCGCATGCTCAATCTCAGTTCCGAGAAGGACACCATGGCCTTTGCTACGAAGAAAAATTGGACTCTCACGAAAGACGGGAATTTCTACTTCACCGCGCCGAACGAGAAGAAAGCCGAGGATCCCATACCGAGCGGCGATCTGGCAACTCTCGCGATAGACTACGCCAGAGAACTCGAAATGATCGTCTAACGATCTATAGTTTTCTTCCTTTCTTTTTTTAAAATAAAATTTAGCCTCCACACTCGCCGTTTACACAATGTATTTTTATCTAATTTAAGATCGAATAAACCAAGCGTCGGATTGACATAAGATCGTACCATACAATCGCGCTTGAAATCGTAAAAGTCCGGAGGCAGCGGGCGGCAGCGAATTAAGATAATTTCTCGGTAACGTAGATTCGAGATAAGTTCGAGATAATGTCACCGTGCGATCGAGAGCCGGTGGGGGAGGGGGAACTCGTTCGAAAGTGTCCTAAATCCCGAAAGATACGATTGCCACTTACAATCTCATAGTCTTATCAGAAACGCACATCGATAGGAAAGAGCTTTCGTAGAAGCGGCCGAAAATAATAAAATTTCGGCAGCTCCGACGGCATACACGAATATAAACGCTGACAGGTTATCGAGGAGGCGGCCGGGAGGGGGAGGGTTGCGGAGTAGAGAAGGGGCAATGAAGATCAGGCTTGAGTGGGATCCCGGTCTGCGGGGTGGCCGTCCTCGCGAATAGCCGTCGAGCAGCACGTCAACGGTGGGGCCGTCAAAATCGAACATGGCGTCCGTTAGGTTATCGCCGTGAGTTCTGCTCGCTACAAAAATTGTCGTCTGTTGATGCGGTATATTCGGATTTTATGCGGCCCGACGCGGAGCTCCGCGTCCCCGGGGAGGGGTCCCCGCCGCTCTGAATATCGCGATAAAAACGTTTATGCGCGAGATTAAAGGGGCCAAAAACGGGGTGAGAAGATTCGCGTAAACAGTGGCTTGTGGGTATACACACCCTGACGCGAGGGCCCCGACGTGTTTTCGCGGCGATTTCTCGCCACCTCCGGCCGATTTTAATCGGACAAAAGTCCGTCGACGAGCCCCGGACGAGCCGATTTCGCAGCGCGCGGGGACACCTGCGATAACAATCCTCGACGCAATGCCGGCTACGGGGAAAGTGATCGCGACAACGGGGTAGCCCGAAGGTGTAACAATTTCACCCCACTTATTTTTCTCGTACGTACCGATGCATACACGTACACAGACGGCCCTTTAAATTTTGTGCAATCGCAAGTGTAATAAAAATTTAGTTTTTTTTTTTTTTCAAATTAAAAAAGAAAAAGATAAGTGTATGTCTCGCGAGGTGAACGTCCCACGAATACTCGCTGGAAGGTAACACGATTTATAGCGAGAGATATGCTGGTTATGCTTTGCTCGGGATAAATTGTTTATCGTTGTTATTATTATTATTATTTTTTTTCATTGTGCTCCGAAATAATCGTTAGATAAATTTTTGCAACAATGGGAGCCAAGAGAAGAGGCATTAATGCGGGGTCATGTCTCTCGAGATGTTGACCCTAGAGTTACTTCGTTAGAGTGATTTTGTATAAAAAAATTAATTAATTTCTTCGACTTTGGGAAACAAGTGAGTGGACGAAAAAAAAAAGTATAAACATAGCTATTTATATGAAGATCGAGTGGAGGGATCGGAGAGAAACGAGAAGCGGGTAGGGACACAAGTTTTTTGTACGAGATCGAAAAGCAAAGGTGAGTGTCTAGCCTTATGCCGCCTGCCGGGCTATCGGCTAGAGGCTTGTCTACCTTGATGGACCACGGACAACCGGATGCTCGTCATCGGAGCGAGCGGTTCCTACTTTATCCGGAGAATGGCTCGTCACACCCCCAAACTCCAAGTACAGCAGCTTCTTCGCCGAGGTATCAGAATTCATCCAGAGGAAACAGCTACTCCGCCAGGTGATTTCTTTCTTCGCTATATATTTTTTTTGTATTTAATAATTAAAACAAAAAGGAATGCACTTTTTTCCTACTATTTTATTGATTATCGATAAGACATTTTGTGAATTATTTTATGAATTATTTTATGAATCATTTTATGAATTATTTTATGAATCATTTTATGAATTATTTTATGGATTACTTTATGAATTACTTTATGAATTATTATATGAATTATTATATGAATTATTTTATGAATTACTTTATGAATTGTTTTATGAACTTTTTCTTAATTATTTTTTCAATTATTTTATCAATTAATAGTCAATGAATATTTTGTCAAGTACCTAATGAAACTATTCTCTCGTTTGTTTTTCAGCTACGGATATATGTACGCGCGTACTTCGAGTAACAACATGTCGGACAGCAGCGTGTCGGACACGCACAGCGGAGACACGGCCAGGACTGTGTCCCAGCAGACGAGTCCTTCTCACGCGACGTCGTCCTCCCACTCCCGGCAGAACACCAGCTCGACGATTTTTACCGCACTTTTCGACTACATCGCCCAGGGAGAGGATGAACTCGAGCTGAAGAGAGGAGAAACTGTGGAGGTAGAGTTTTCCCCTCGGATCGCAAAACCAATTTTTTTTAATGCACAAAAAAAACATCGAAAATGTTGGCTCTGTTAAACTTACCGTTGTCGCGCAGGTTTTATCCAAAGATATGAAGATCTCGGGCGACGAGGGTTGGTGGACGGGAAAGATACACGGCAAAGTCGGTATATTTCCTGCAAACTTCGTCGCGGAGTCCGAAAGCATCGACAGGGTATCGTCGGTCATAGACAAGGTTCAGCCTATCGAGATAGATTTTCAAGAGTTGCAGTTAGAAGAAGTAATAGGCGTAGGTGGTTTCGGCAAAGTTTACAGGTACGTGTTTTACTCCATTTCTTTTCCGGAGCTAACTTCCGTATATCTCGATCGAACGGTAAAACTCCCGATAGCTATTTCCAATGTCACCAATTAGTAATTAATCTTTAAATTTTACTAGCATCGCTTTGATCGTTATGTTAATTGCATCAATGAATTTTTTCGTGCAGAGGATTCTGGCAAAAGCACGAAGTTGCGGTGAAAGCCGCTCGTCAGGATCCGGACGAGGAGCCGAGCGTAATATTAGAAAATGTGCAACAGGAGGCGAAGCTCTTTTGGCTTTTGAAGCACGAAAATATCGTTCAGCTCGAAGGTGTTTGCCTGAAAATGCCGAACATGTGTCTGGTCATGGAGTACGCCCGGGGCGGAAGTCTGAACAGGGTTCTCAGCGGCCGAAAAATTCGCCCGGACGTACTGGTCGATTGGGCGATACAGATAGCGCGAGGGATGGACTATCTTCACAATAAAGCTCCGATCAGTCTCATACACAGGGACCTGAAGAGCTCGAACGGTACGTTCGAACTCGAATTTCGTTTACAATTTTTTAAAAACCTGCGTTTCTATAATGACAATTAATCGTGCAAATGTTTTTCAGTGTTACTCAGCGAACCGATAGAGAACGATGATCTTCAGTACAAGACCCTGAAGATCACGGACTTCGGTTTGGCCAGGGAAGTGTACAAAACCACTCGGATGTCGGCTGCCGGAACTTACGCGTGGATGGCACCGGAAGTCATAAAGAAAAGTACTTTTAGCAAGGCCAGCGACGTCTGGAGGTGAGTTTTCGCGGTTTCTTATCTGCTTATCGATTCTTCTTTATCGATTTATCTAACAAAATCTACAAAAAAAAAATTCGTGCAAACGCAGCTACGGCGTGCTCCTCTGGGAGCTCTTGACCGGTGAGACGCCTTACAAAGGCATCGATGCTCTGGCAGTCGCTTACGGTGTTGCTGTGAACAAGCTCACTCTGCCGATTCCTACGACGTGTCCGCAGCCCTGGAGATATCTAATGGAAGGTAAGAAAATTGATCGACGTAAAAATAATAACGTGCTACTCAAACGTTATACTACGAGACTCTAACTGTCGTTTATTCAACCTTCGCACAGCTTGCTGGTCGTCGGACAGTCACGGGCGGCCGGGTTTCGCCGAAATTCTCGTGGCTCTCGACGAGGTGAGAAGCGCGTTCGCGGCCACGCCACACGAATCGTTTCACACTATGCAGGACGACTGGAGGCTCGAGATCGAACAAGTTCTTCATGGATTGCGCATGAAGGAAAAGGTTATTTAAAAAAAATTCTAAAATTTCCAAAAATCACAGTTTTGACAAAGATATACACTGACGATTACATAGAATTAAGTTCGATCTAGTAATGTACAATTTTTCTGACAAATGCTTTGCAAAGGCATGCCGATCGCTCGAGGAGGTAAGCCGCGCTTGAAAACCATCGTACTTCCATTCTATTTATAGAATTGATTGGAAAAAAAAGAAAGATAATTGATCGACTCCTCTTTAACGGTTAATCCATCGTTTTACTGCAGGAACTGCGCTGTAGAGAAGAGGAATTGACAAAGGCACAAGTACAACAGAGACAAAACGAGGAGTTGCTGAGGCAGAGAGAGCAGGAATTAGCAGCGCGCGAGATCGATCTGCTGGAGCGAGAGCTCACTGTGATGATAATACAACAGCAGAATACGCCTACGCCCAATAAGAGACGGGGAAAGTTCAAGAAGTCGAGGTTGAAACTTAACAAGAAAGAGCCTGGAAGTAACATAAGCGCTCCGTCGGGTGAGTGCTCGATAATTTTTATTCGGCAATTAAATAAAAGTATATTCGATCGAAGGAGGGCATCGATGATCCGATTGGTGAAATTTTTATTTTTCCAAAGATTTTCGGCACACGATAACGGTCCAGCACACAGCACTGGATCGAGGGAAGACGCGAAATCCATCGAGGCCGAACAGCCCACCGGGCTCACCGAGCATACCCCGTCTCCGTGCGATTGCCTGTAAGCCAGCAGCTTCGTAACTATTCCTTAGTCGTTCGTACTACAAAGATCAAAAACATTTAAAAAAGTAAAAAAAAGAACCTTTTAAAAATTAGCCGTTTACGCAGTCGAAAGTGTGCTCATAGTTATTACCGATCCGTCGCAGGATCATCTTGAGACACTGTGACTATGAAAGTTTGTGCTTTAGTAGTAGAATCGTTTGACGAATTATCGTTTTTTTTTGTTCGTTTCGTATATGAAGCATCTTTTTTCCATAGATATTTATTATATCTAAAATAACGGCATGGTGTGTGAAAAACCAAGTAATCTCGTTGTCGACGCCTACTATTTATCTGAGCTCCCCAACGAGCAGTGTCGCTTTACCATTTGATTTTTTTGATTATTATTTTTCTTTTTTTTTCTTTCAATCTTCGTTACCACCGACTGTCGAGTTTTTTCCAAGTACGATTTTTCAACTACTCACGCTGTCGCCTCGCGAATTTTTTTCGATCTTCGTCAAGGAGCCTGTTGATTTCACACATAAAAAAACTAAAGAAAGTAGAAACGTTGAAGGAGAAAGATCGCGAGGCTTTATCGTAGAGTAGTTGAGTAGCTAGAACGAAGTAGCGAGTAGAAGTTTTGTTTTTTTGTTTCTTTCCCGTCTAGTACCGGCAGACGGAGTAAAGGGTAAGACGTGGGGTCCGTCAACGCTGCACCAGCGCGAGCGCGGGGCGATAATCACGCAGCCGCCGAATCCCGCATCGCCCGGTGGTAAGCGCTGGTCGCGCTCGGCACCGGATCTCGAAAAGACCCCGCTGCGTACCGCACTGCTGGCGAGCGCGCAACGCTCCCCTCTTCTACAGGAAATAGGTAACCCAACATCCAGAAAGTTGTACTCCTCGGCGAATAATCTGATCGACGATCAGGCAGCTCGTAGCGCGGATTACGAGTTACTACGAATACCGAGCGTCGATTCCGAGTGCCGAGAGGATGGCAACGATAACGAGCCCGTTACGTCCCGCGTCACGAACCTCAGAGACACGAGTTTCAACGAGACATACGAGTCTTACGAATTCAAAGATGCGGGACGTCGTGCCAAGCCGAGTCTGAGAACGCACTTCTCCGAGGAACTGTCTTTAGTATCGCACGGATATTCGAAATCCAACGTTCCGCCTACATCCGGAGAATTGTCCTCGAAATCCTCGCCGATGATCAAGTCACAGAAGCAGCCGATATTGCCGGAACCTACGAACGATTATCCGTCCTCGTCCTCCTCAAATTTTGTACATAGCGTTGCCTCGAGCCTCGTCGGTACGGCGAAACGCGTTAGAAACAAAAAACGCGAACGTAGCAAGTCGAAGGAATCGTCGAAGCGCCGGGATAGTTCCGAGAGCCGATTGAACGCGCTCGCAGATTTTTTTCGTTCGCCCTCGGGTTCGCGAAAGGGTTCGTTAAATTCGGCGCGAAGCTCCGAGCGGAAGAACAGCGTGACTATAAAGATAAACGACGCGGACGGCTTGGAGTCGAGTCCCGAAAATTCTATAATAAAACCGTCGCGTCACAAGTCCCGTAGCTCGAAGAGTCCTCTGAGGGTTTTGGAAAAGATACGCGCATGGGGCAGTCGGGACGCTCTCGATTGCAAAAGTACACCGGCGAAAGTCGAGTACAGCGTTCTCGAGGACTCCGTAACGGTTCCGAAATTGGAATACTCGAGCAACGAACCGAGAGATTACACACCGAGATTTTTAGCCGCGAATTCGCGAGAGGGCATAGACTTCGAGAATATCGAGTGCGACTTGTGCAATCTCGATTCCGAGCATTCTAACGACAGTTCAAAGTCAAAGAGCTCGATGAGGTTTCTCGAAGAATTCGAGCAGATAGGACCGAGATCCTCCCTCGACAGTACGAGAAGTAAATCTAGCGCAGCGTCGAAACAGAGCGGACGTTATTCCGATCAGGAATTTGATATTAACGAGTCTTTGGATCAAAAATCAAAGAGTAACGAGTATCTCGGCGACGAGACTGAGAAGGATAATAATTCCGATGCCATCGAGAGCTTCAACGAGCGTCTCACCGAGTCGCTGAGAATGGTTAGTCTTTCTAGGAGAAGCTCCGAGGGCGCGAGCTCGGCGAGCTCCGTATCCTCGAATATTCTTGCGACTGAGAAATTTTTCAGAAAGAGTGATTAGCTAGAGAGTTATATGATTAATATTTTATAGTATATATTATATATATATATATAAAAAAGTGTAGGATACTTGGCGACATGGTACTGGCGTTTAGGCTGTCCTCCAATGTGGTCCAAGCGTAGTTGTCAAACAACACTGAGACGATAAGCATTTTTTTTTTAAATATTTTTTTCTTCTCACAAATTTCGATACTTATTCGCAATAAAAATTTTTTTTGTCGATTGTTCCTACCGGAACGATTAACGAGCGAACGTTCTCTTGATCGCAGGCCTTTCCGAGGAGAACATCCACTCCACTCGTAAGTTTCGCCTATGTCTATCACTCTTTCACTGTCACCCACGCCCCCCTCTCGTAGATATCTTTATTTGTCCATCTGACTTTATTCATCTCTCTTTTATTTTTTTTTGTACTATCCTCACGTGTTCTTGTCTCGCACCTTGTACCTTCGATAGTAGTTTCGTAATCCTATGTTCGAGATTTTTTTTATCATCCCCTGCTCGCTTGTCAGAAATTGTTTTAAGAATTTGATACATTTTTTAAAAATTGTCCTATAGAAAAACAAGTCACATTTGCCATGTGGAGAGAATTTAGGAAATGTTTTAAATAATGCATGCAAAAAAATCCGCTACCGTTTAGTTCTTCCTTAAAGTTGTTGATACACGTCGATCTTTGTTTTATTCGCCGGAGTCGATCACGAGATATCTCCCTAGAAGAGAAGTTGCACTCCATGCCATTCCCCCCTCCATTGTTGATGTTTAATCGTTCGACAATATTATTTATGCCAATCGCCTTCTTGTCCACCTACATTTTTTTTAATCATTATTATCGAACGACATTGAAAATTAGTTATGCAACGTCTAAAGAGAAAAAAAGAAACATTGCAAAAAAAATATATGAAAAGAAAACGATCCATTGGTGCACGTAGAAGCGTTGTAGCACGTGATGCAATCCTTGTCGATATCGCAAGCAATTAAAATTTGGTGAGGGACCAGTTTTTAAATCTAAGTTTATTTTAAGAGTCAAGCCCTGGCTGGTGGAGGGCCTGTTCAGGCTGAAGATGAAGCGGTGTGTGTCGAAAGACAAAAAATTGACGATAAAAAAAATAGCGACGACGACGACGAACAGAAAAAAAACAACAAAACAAACAACAACATTTTAAACGAAACAATGAAAAGAACTAAGTGTGGTGTTGCGGTGGTAAAGGCTAAAGAAAGGAATCGCAAGGACACGTATCTGTGATTTTTCTTCAATCCCCCCCCTTCAGCTACCGTATCAAGCTCGATCCAATGCCGTAATATTTTTTTTTATCAATTATTATTATTATTACTATTATAATAACATACTGTTCAATCTCACGTTCAGCCCTGAAAAGCAAGCAAAGCAGCCGATATGCAGAGAAACGCGCAATCTTTCTGGTGTTGGTTCTATCTCGTTTAATTACTTGGAAGTACCGTTAACAGTCTAACAAGCAGAGCTAACAGTTTCACTACTATTATGTTCCGAGACGATTAATCTAGTTCATCGAATCGTTCCGGTATACTGTGGTAGTTATTATTATTATTTTTTAAACTATTGCCTCGGATCGAACGATATCCAAGCCCAACGTAAAATTACTTTGCAATCGAAAAATGAGCGAAAAAACAAATTGAATTATTGTTCAGAGACGACAGAAAAAAAGATTTTTTAATAAATTACAGAAGCCAAATTAAATGAGAAAAGATGGAGAGAGAGAGAAAGATAAAAAGAAAAGAAGAATTATGCGCACACTACAAGTTCATAGACGAAGTCAACACGCACACACACACCTGTATTTAGACATAGAACTTTTTTCAATAAAAGCTTTTCAGTTGTACACGTTGAATTTTGTTTTTCTAGTTTTTGCCGATTTATATATCAAATTTTACGCTCGGCCCGGAAGTTTTTTTTTTCCTCCTTTTGGAGTTAAGAGTGATTTATCGAGCCCGTGAGCTTTTTTTGTCATCGATCTCGAAACGCGCTTGCTACTTGCGAAGCAAAAAAAAAAACGCTTCCTCTGTTAGGAAGCAATAATAATTGGATGAAATAAAAAATAAAATAAAAACGTAATATTCTTGAGTGGTGGGAATCGAAGGATCTTACGAAAATCCAAACGCTTCAACTGACCACGTAACAGTCCTTAATCGTAAAAAAAAAAATATTGATCACCCGCAATGTGATTGGTAACGCATATCTATTTTTTAAATTAAATTTAATACGCGCGATTTAAGTCGCGTCTATAATTTTACGGTCGAAAGCCGAGCGTAAAAGAACATATACCTTGCATGCATCCCGTAGCGATCCGAACTGTTTAACTCCGTATGGCTATGGTCCTTCTTCGCTCACCTTGGAAATCCTCACTTCGAACTTGCAAAACTTCGGACGAAGTTTCCTCGATCGTCCGTCACGCTGCGAAACCAGAGCGAAAAAAAAGAAATTAATCAATCGATCGATTACTTTGTGTCCCCGGGAGAAAAACAAAAACCGTTTCTTCTTGGATCAAGATAACTTGCCTCTCAGTATAACAAGTACTCTAATATTATTATTTTCTATCAACTTTTTTTTTCTTTCTGTTAGTTTAATAATCTATCGTAGAATGCACACATATCTCTTCCAGTGCATGCCCAGAGACCGTCGAAGATTTATTTATCGGACGAGAACTTGTTGTGTCCTCTGACCTGTTTATCGTCAGTCTCGAATCTCTTCGGTAATATTATCTTCCAAAAGTAGTCACGGATAGATTTGAAATTTGTTGCATTCTGCAAGAGCATCGTAGAGTGAAGGATAATCGAAAGAGAAATAATTTTTAAAAAATGCAAAACGCATGCTTTATTGCATTGGCTGATGAAATTAATATACGCTTAAAAATACGTCTGTAAACTGACTAACGGAGCAAATGGGTTCGAGTATACCTTAAGGTAAGAAGAATAAATAATGGACCTGATCGGGGTCGAGTCAGAGCTTCTATATGCGAATGTTCTAACGAAGGAAAATCTACCGCGTACTTAAAAAATGCTGCTTATATCGCGATGTCTACCGTAAAAAAAAGATAGAAAAAAACAGTGAAAAAAAAAATGCTCTAAGATAATACGCATCTCGCTTTTGCCCTTGCAAAAACAAAATTATTTCCTTTGTAGATTACACAGCTCTGCCGACGGAAATATCGTCGGATTGGATGACGACCGATTATCCGGTAAAGCCAGGACTGACCGGTCCGTACATAATGCCGATGCCGGTACCGATGCCAACGCTTTACAACGGGGAAGCTAAGAAACCAAAGTTAGGCATAATCGAGCTGGTGCTTTACAACATTGCCTCGATGCTCGCCGGTGTGGCCACCGGTTACGACGTGAGGATGTCGAACGTATCGCCTATCCATCCGAGACTACAGCCGAGATCCGCGGAGGGAGAGGACGAGCCACCGAGATGGTGGTTTCAGGCTGATACTGGATCCAACAGGAATTCCGGATATCTTGGACCGGAATATGAATTCAGTTCGAGCAGCGGGTATCCACACAATACTTATCACGGCCCGGCGAGACATTACAGGTACACAATAAAAACTTTGTTCCATTTTATAAAAAAAAAAACGTTAAAAAAATCTTTTATGATTATTCATTTATTATTAAATTAATCTGAAATAATTTTTATTTTTATTCACTAGAAAACTCATTTTCCGACGGGAAGTCGCGTCATACCGGGAATACATCACCTCCGGTTTCAAAATCTCATTTTTCGACCGGAAGTGAGGATTCTCCGGTAAGACGTCACTTCCGGTTTGAATATCTCATTTTTCGATCGGAAGTGAGGATTCTCCGGTGAGACGTCACTTCCGGTTTGAAAACCTCATTTTTCAACGGGAAGTGAGGATTTTCCTGTGAGACATCACTTCCGGCCGAAAAATGAGATTTTCAAACGGGAAATAACCTATTTCCGGTACCACGTTGCTTCCGGTCGATAAATGAGATTTTTGAAACCGGTATTTACGGCTTTCCGGTCGAAATATGAGATTTTTCAAACCTACAGTCACGTTTTTCGGGTATAACGTCACATTCGATCGAAAAATTATATTTTGAAACCGGAAGTGACGTGTTTCTGGTATGACGTCACTTCCGGTAGAAAAATGAGATTTCCAAAATGGAAGTGACGTTTTTTGGTATGACGTCACTTCCGGTCGAAAAATTAGATTTTCAAACCGGAATTTACGTATTTCCGTTAAATCTCCGGAAATGTAAATTTCCGTTTTCTAACTTTCATGTGCCATAGAGCGTGCGCGAAGCGCCCCAGTCACGACAAGCTGCTAATTATTTATATTTGTATCAGGCCGTTCCTGAGCAACATGGGAGGCATACCGCCCGGTCTGCCGTCGAACGTCATGCCGGACAAGCCTCTGCGATTCACGGATTCACCGCAGCACTACGTCAGCAACACGGGCTCGAACGTACCAACGCCGAGTCCTCGGCGGAAGAGTTCGAGTACGAGTAACGAGGACGCATATTCGCCGGAAACCGGTAGAATCGACAGGATCGAGAGAGTACCGACGATCTACATGGGCAACGTCGCTCCGTATCCGGACTACGGCCCTCCGGTTTACGCGATCGCACCCCCCGATTACTACAGGCCACCGGAATCGGGCTACTTCGTTACCGCCGACTACCAGTGAGTAAAATTCAACATAATAAATTTGGCACTGTTATATCTCTACCACTCACAACTCTACCAGAAAACATTTCTCCCCAAACATCTCTACCGTATTAGAACTCTACCAAAAACTCTCCCGGAATTGAAATAAAACTCTCCCCGAATTTAAATAAAACTCTCCCCGAATTTAAATAAAACTCTCCGCGAATTTAAATAAAACTCTCCCCAAATTTAAATAAAACTCTCCGCGAATTTAAATGAAACTCTCCCCGAATTTTTATTTTTATTCCGGGAGAGTTTTTTTTTATTCCGGTAGAGTTTTATATAAATTCGGGGAGAGTTTTATTTAAATTCCGGGAGAGTTTTATTTAAATTCGGGGAGAGTTTTCTGGTAGAGTTGTGAATGGTAGAGATATAAATGTGCCATAAATTTCACGATTTAATTGTAAAAAAAAAGAAAAAATTAAAAACAATATTTTTCCAAAAAAAAACTCAGCGATCGAATGCTCGAGTGTCCGGATTTTCCTCACGCCTACGACAATCCGAGCAGCGTCAACAGTCCGGCTAGACCGACGCCTCGACTTCCGGCGTACACGCATCATCGAACGTCGTCGAACGTCTCGAACACGAGTACATCCAGTCAGAGCAACGTCAATCCCACCTTCAGACTGGAGGACGAATCGGATTACGCTCTCTATTCGCCCAATCATTACTATCAACGATCGCCGAATGTCGTCACGAGCATCGGAAACTACGGGACGAGTATAGCGAATCACGAGTACGGCTCGCAGTACCTAAGCCGGCAGAATTCGCACGAATCCAATCCTAACTCGAGCTCGGGCGAGCGACCCAGCAATCTCGAGGTCGTCACGAGGCTGCGATCGAGCCTCAAGAGATCGAATTACTCGTACAATTCGCCGAACAAGACGACGAGCACGAGTAAAAACAATTCCGGCTCGGGAACCCCGACGAATCCGACCCCGCCGGACTCGCTGACATCCGAGGACTCGAGTTACGTCTCGGCGAAGGACAGTCAGATATCTATGGGTCGGGTAAGATTTTCACCTGTAACATTCGACAGGGATAACATATCGAGAGATCACCGCGAGGCTCTCTTGGATATCCCCGTACACGGACAGAGTCAGGATATAACTGTGCCTATACAAGCGAATCGACGCCTCAGCAGAAATCGCAAACCCAGCATTTCTGAACTGGAACGAGATTTCTTGTCATAGCACTGGCTCATTTAAGGGGACGCTGATTACTCACTTTGACAACGTGAGTAAACAGAATCTCGTTCACGGTGAAGGTTACGAAAAAAGACAAACAAAATCTATT
The DNA here is from genome assembly GCA_030522665.1 of Ichneumoninae sp. A BG-2022a. Lineage (NCBI taxonomy): Eukaryota > Metazoa > Arthropoda > Insecta > Hymenoptera > Ichneumonidae > Ichneumoninae sp. A BG-2022a. Next base: position 37,229 of record JAPYZC010000098.1, read on the forward strand.
AAAAAAAAAAACAAAAATAAACGACAACACCATCATTCGGTGAATTATCGCGTACGCGATTTTCTCCAAGCACTGCCTCTCGTACGAGAACGAAACATTTTCTCGATATCTATGTGTATGATGAATGAGTGCAGATCTTCTTTTTTGTTTTTCTTCTCTTCGTCGAGTGCAAAGTAGCTCACATTCCTCGCGTCGAGAAACGATCGAGAAACGTACTCGAGACACTTATCTACATTCCTTGGGCCCTGACTGGGCTGGACGAAAGTTTTCACGCAGAATTTAACTTCGCATTTTGTTCTTCGTCGAAACACGTAACGACATTCCTAAAGATTCCAGACTCGTTGTATAAAATGCGCGTATCGGTGACTGTTTTTTTTTTAAGTCTCTTCGAAAAATTATCGATCGCATGTTTGAATAAACGACGAAGAGATTGTTTTTTTTCTCGATCGAACGATATTTGTGTGTGGACGATGAGCGAGGTGAATTAGCTTAGACGGAATTTTTTGTAGCACTTGTATGAGAAAAAAAAAAGAAAATAACGCGGAAAGTGTACAGTAGATGTTTACTCGGGGGGTTGACGAATGCAAAGAAATACCGAAGCAACGAGAAACCCAACGATGAAGGGTTCTCGCTGCACAGTCTAGTACACCTTCGAACATGTTTGCATGCTTATTTTGTGGCGTTACGCGTTCGGCGCATGCGCGCTCGCGAATTATTCCACTCTGAGGAAATAAGCACGCAAAAGAAAATCGTTTAGAGTTCGCGAATTGGGACAAGCGAAACGTGTAACTATTTAGAGGAAGTAGGATTGATTCGAACGACTTACTCGAATTTAGGAAGTTTATACCCAATCGATGTTGTACATATATCAGAGGCACTCGAGCAACACTCTACGTAATTTACCATTTAGAACGTAACTGAGCAGCAATCCTTCAACATTCCCGACCGCCCCTCCCCTCCCCCAAAACTAGATTTTTAAGAGAATATGTACCTTACGAAGGACGGATATCCCGAGAGAAAATATTATTGAATCGCCTTAGAACCGAGTGATTTCTTTTTTTTTATTACTTTTTTAAATTTATTACTTTTTTAAATGCTAGTGGCAAATCAAAATCCATCGAGCAATCGCGATTACATTATTATTATTATTATTATTATTATTATTATTCAATTTTCTTGTTCAACTCTTTGACTCTTACTACGACAGATCCTCGACCCTCTCACAATTCTCTAAACGACGATCATCAGTATTTTAGGATACACACAACCGGAATGTAAATAGGATATATTTAAAGGAGAGTAATTATTGCGATATTCCCTTCCCCCCAGTCTGCGGAGAATCGTTTTTCTTTGAGCTGAAAAAACGCGATCGTGTTTCGCAGAGATAATTTTTTCGAGAGTAGAATTCGACCGATTCACGACTCGATCGCGAGTTTCAATTACTTTTCTGCGCGGGTTCAAGTACGCGTGCGAAATTACTCCGGAGGACAGTAAAAAAGAATAATATTAAAAAAACGACGATTTGTCGAAACGGTTAGCACAATTATTCCTTTTTCTACGATCGAGCGGATCGAAAGTTAGAGATTTTTTTTTTTTTAATTCGACAAATTAGGCATCGTATTCAGCAGGTTTGCCCGTCTGTGCTGTACAAAGATATTCCGCGGTGCTAGTTATCACGTACTTAAAATAAATCTTAAGTATGACGAGGAAAAAGGTGAAAGGGCGAAGAAAAAAAGAAAAAAAAAAAAACAAACAAAAAGAGAAATAAGAAAATCATTCGAATGCTTCCACGAAATAATCGCGTATTGTTGAGATAAAAAAAATGTGAATGAAAAAAAAATATCACGTTTATTAAAATGCTAATCATCACTAATCGGTGATAGTATTAACGAGTTAATTTAAACGATGAAAATAAAAGAACGGCAGAAACAAAAAAAACTTACATAATAATCTAATACTCGGCAGCTAAAGACGTAAGATTGTGTAATGGCGCGAAGCTCGCCAAAAGTGCTAGTCTAAGCTATATTTATTTTTTTATACCATTACAGTGTTTGTCTAGATTAATTTAACGAGTCGACGACTATCCCATCTCCCCACCTGCGTCGCTTGATTTGAATGTGAAAAAGCAATCTTAGAGAACAAAATTTTTTAACAATGAAAATAAATAAACGACGCGACGTACTTTAAATCCTTGTGGTTGTTATCCACGACTCGTGTCCTCGGTATCACTGCAGTCGAAACTTTAACGTGCAAAAAAAAAATCTTTTTTTAATCGTTCAATGTTAATATTCGTAGAGACACCGTTCAACACCCTGACACCAATCAGTTTTTAGTTCACGTATTGCTGTACCGGTAAAAGCCTTTAATAACAATATACACTAAAAGTCATCACCACGAAAAAAAAGAAACACATTGCATCGTTGCCGTATCCTATATTAGAGATCCAGACAATTATACCGAATACGCGTTTAAAGTACAGAATATTTCGTACTCGACCAAGCAGATTACAATTACGAGTAAAATAAAGAAACGAAGAAAAAAAATAAAAAAATAACGTTTCTCGTTAGCCTGTACAATATTCGTGCCCTGATTAGCTAAGTGAAGAAAAAGGTGTATGAAAAACTAAAAAAAAGAAATGTTTTGTCGGGCGCATTTTCTTTTTTCGTAGAACTCGTATTATCGAACGGGAATGTAATTCAGCGTCAGTATTTTTTGTAAAAATAAATGTAGGCTGTAGAACGAAAAAGAAAAAAAAATTACCATAGACTCGCCGCACTTATTGCTCTGTGCTCGTGTTCACAGACAACGACTTGGTTATTTTTTTTGTTTCTTCGTAAGTCATTAAATTCGTAAAGACTCACTAGGCGTAAGAGTAATATTGTTAAGCTGCTGAGTGCAATGTGTTCCGTGTATTTAAGCCGAGATAAGAGTAACGAAAGCTTTGGCTACGCGCGTACAAAGCTATGACGAGAGATGCGGAGCGCTTTTTGAAATTTGGCGTTTAGAGATAAATTTTTAGACTCGAAGGGGAGCGCTGAGTCATCGGCCAACGTTGTCTGTGAAGACATTGGGCACGAGTCTTCTCTGTTATTGAACTCGAGATGATGAGATTAAATCAAAGGCAAACAAACGAGCGTGGCATTACGTTTTTTTTTTAAATTACTTTTGCGAGAAAAAAAAAGTCGACGAAAGCGAAAGTTTTTAATATAAATTGTTAATTAGTCAATGAATAGTAATTAATGCGAGAATGCAATAATGACGGAATATTCCACCCCCACCCCCCGCCCCCTTATCCATGTGTTTAATTTTAATATTTGAATTTCTTAAAAAACGACAGCTAATATTCGAGATCGGGTGTTCGCGGAAGTAAACGAAAGTCTTACTACGCTGTCTGACCTGCACTAAAAATTCATGTATTTTTTCAAGTATTGTACATTATACTATACATATTGATTATACAAATTATAAATAGCGATTGAATTATATATATATAAATATATATATATATATATATATATATTGAATATATGATTAATATTATTATTGTAATATTATGAAGTGTCGCGGGATGTAAGCGATGCGATTATTATTAATAAACAATTTCGAATAATGTGCGGAAACGATTTTTTACTTCATGTGTGTCCCTTAATTCATCCGTGTCTGTCGTTGGCTACATTCGAGATGAATTGCAAATACGTTTGAGACCTATATCAGCCACATTCTTTTACCCACTTTGCTCCGTTCCTTATTTCAAACTTTTCTGTTGCTGACTGCATTCGAAATTAATTCTAGAGAAAAAAAGTGTCTATAACTTTACTTCCAGTTTGAAAATCTTACTTTTAGAACGGAAGTCACGTTACACAGAACATTTTTAAAAATTTCATCGCAACTTTATTTCCGATTTGAAAATCTCAGTTTTCAACTGGAGGTAACGCATTTTCCGGTACGACATCAATTTCGGTATAAAAGTGACATTTCCAAACTGGAGGTAACGTTACAAACAATTTTTTTTTAATTCTAAGGAACGTATCTGGAATGCAGCCAGTGACCGAAAGTGTGAATTAAAGAACACACGAAAGAGCGTAAAAGAACATGAGTGATATTTGGAATTCATCTCGAACGTAGTCGACAGAAATGAATGAACTAAGGTTCACACGGTTTTTTTTTCATTGCCGAAGAAGGTGACAGCAGAACCTTCAAACTTCACGAGCTAAACCGCACCATCCAAAATTATCGTGAATAATAACGAGGCAAGAGCCTAAATGGCATCAAAAAATTGCAGTTGCAAGGATTCCACGATAGTCGAGGGAATATTCGGTGAAATACACGCCGTTGATAATGGACCGAGTTCGGGAGATTTTCAATCGTTATCGGCTGGCGACGGAGAAACATCTTCCACCGTGATAAAATCTTTCACTCTGAGCAATTCCAATCGAATGGAAGTGGTCGTTATCACTTGGGGAGCGACTATAGTGTCTCTGAAGTGTCCCGACAAATATGGTCGCACCGCGGATATAGTTCTTGGATTTGAAGATCTAAAAAGTGAGTAATGCCAAGTTTTATCGGCTAGAATTGTTGCTTATATATTTTTTTTTTCAGGCTACATGAATCCCCAGTTGAATCAATTTTTCGGCTGCGTACTCGGCAGATGTGCGAATCGTGTAAAAAACGGTACTTTCAGTATCAAAGACAAGGACTATCAGTTGTCCCTGAACGAAAATTACAAGCATCACTTGCACGGCGGAGTGCGTATAGACAATCGAAATGACCCCGACAATATCTGCATGACATCAAATTTCATCTTTGGCGAATCTCTATCAATGCACTTGTAGAATTTTACTCTCTAAGTGAACTTCCCCCATCAAAGTTTGCCCGATGATGCAAAACACAGCCGTTATATCTTGGTGAAATTTAGTCTCATGCCGGTATCTTCACTAGAGTGTTCAAAAAAAAGAATTAAAAAAATGTCCTCTCACCTTTTTAAAGTGCAGATTGCGATCTCAAATTGAACCTCGCGAACGGCAGGCCAAAGTGAACAATTTAAGAGATGCTGCATTCGTCGCCTATACCCAATACCCTAAAAGAAAGAAGTTGTCGAATTTTTCTGTACAAACTAGATTTTTTGTTTGGGGCCGTTTTTCGCAAGGTTCAATTTGAGATTGAAATCTATACTTTTGGAGGGTGCAAAGAATTTTTTTCAACTAATTTACACTACTGGACATTTTTTGGGTTTCCCATATATAAATAAAAAAATAATAATCAAAGAATATATATTTTGCGTTCACTATAAACAATGACAAAAAGTTAATCTGCAACTCCATAGAAGAATATATTTTGATCTAAAAAAACATCTCTTGGCAATTTTTGCTAAGGATCGCCTTTCGTGGGGTTCAATTTGAAATCGAAATCTTTAAAAGGGTGGAAGAAACTTTTTTTAAATGTCTTTTTTGTGAATCATGTTAATCTTCACGTTGATAAATCGAACCCTTCAATGCCCGTGATAGAAAAAATATCGATATCATTTCATTGAAAACAATTTTTAATTCGTTCAATCGTTCCAGCATAACGGATTCGGGCGTCAAATTTGGGAGGCTTGCGTGGACGGTTGTACGGTAGTGATGAGCTACATGAGCGAGGACGACCAAGAGGGATATCCGGGCGCGGTTTTATCTACCATCAGATTTAAACTGACGCCGGACAATAAACTCGAAATCGGCATGAGAGCTACCACGTCCAAGTCAACGATCGTGAACTTGTCGCACGGATCCCTGTTCAATCTCGCCGGTCACGTTAGTACCGCGACGAATCGGTGAAAAATCCGGTGAAAAATCCGCACGACTATAGTCCACTGTATATTTTTTTTCGAAAGGATGCTGGAGAATCGGAGCTGAGGAAGCACAGGGTATCCCTGAACTGCGACCGCTGGACTTTTACCGATCTCGCCGATCCTGTGCCGACCGGAGCGATTCGCGGTGTCGGGGGTACAGTCATGGATCTCCGGATACCCAGAATCTTGGGTGATGCTCTCCAGGCCGTAATTTCTCATTGCCATCACCTATAAACGAACGAATGAGTTAATTCGCATGAAGATAAATTTAATTTACAGGTACCACCAGGAGAAGGCTTCGATCACAATTTTTGTGTGATAAGATGCTTGCAGCCGGGAGTCAGTTTTGTTGGACGAGCCCTGCACGCCGAAAGCGGAAGGTATTATTGGCCAAAAATCAAACCCATCAATTTACGAGTTTAACTTGGGAACAGAATTCTGAATTTATGAGTTTAACGTGTTCTCAGAATTCTGAATTTACGGTTTAACTTGATCTCAGCATTCTGAATTTACGAGTTTAACTTGTCCTCCGAATTCTGAATTTACGAGTTTCGGTTGTTCTCAAAATTCTGAATTTATGAGGTTCACTTGTTCTCAAAATTCTGAATTACGAGTTTACCTTGTCCTCAGAATTCTGAATTACAAGATTCACTTATCTTCGGTATTCAGAATTAACGAGTGTAACTTGACTTCAGAATATAGAATTTACGAGTTTGACTTGTTCTGAGAATACAGAATTTACGAATTTAACTTGCCCTCAGAATACAGAATTTACGAGTTTAATTTGTCCTCAGAATTCTTGAGGTGTACTCGGATCAGCCAGGCGTTCAGTTTTACACCGGCGGCCGCTTACCGTCAGAATCCAACCCGCTGGACTTCTCCGAGGATATTCATAAAAAAATATCCGAGGTGAGACGAAAATTGTCCATAGAACTCTTCAGGCAATAAATAAGTGAATGCACAGCTGCCGGAGGGAGAAGCTCCAAGCAACTTTGCCAGCGATCGAAGCTTCGAAGAGATGAGCACAGTCGGAGAGTTCGAAGAATATTCCGATGACACAACCACGAAAGAATATCTGCGGTATATACCGGGGAAGAGTGGAGCGAAATACGAGAAGTTCTGTGCTTTCAGCATGCAGCCACAAAATTATCCCAATGCCGTTAACTTCGTGAGTCCAATGATTTTATCGATCCATCGAAGTAAATTTAATATTTTGTCCTTCATCCCGCAGTCGCACTTTCCATGTCCTGTTCTGCGCCCTGGCCAGGTTTACTATCACGATCTCACGTACAAATTTGGCGTACAGCTCGGAAATTATATGTAGAAAAAAAATTAAATACAGAAACTCACTTCTACTCCGACTACGTACTGTCCGTAGGTTTTTTCCGTCTAGCCGCGAAGAATTTAGCCACGTCGCTTATTGTAGTTCGGAACGTATCGTTGACCATGAGAGTACGTTGAATCCATCCGGGAAGCGACTGCTTCTTGTTCGTGTAACGTTTGTCCAGCAAAACGACAGTCGAATAATCATTTATGTGTCTCACCGCTCTGCCGATGCACTGATTAACGGCTTTCATACACGAATTCTCGTAGTACGCGGTCCCAGCTCCAGGTCTCTGGAATTTATTTATTTATGTATTTCACGGATTTCTTCTTTTACGATCAGTGTATAATAAATCCTAATTTTAGAGCTCTGAATACTAAATTATAATGAAATTATTAGACACTTGAAATTATACTCGAAAACCCTTAATCGACAAAAATCTATATAACACTTATATGATGACACCGAATTAATAGGAGAAAAAATAAAATAGCAAAGTTTTACTGACCACATTCTCGTTCAGATATTTCATTTTTTCCTGGAGCTCCGGTGATTTTATGTTAGGATACGGCATTCCCACGACCACGACGCATCTTCCAAGATCGTCGGAGAAGTTCAAACCTTCGCTCAGTTTGCCCCCTGGATAATAAATTCAAACAAGTTTTATCGTAAATTTTATGAAATTTGTAAACAGTAGATGGAGAAAAAAAACTTGCCCACTACGCTGAAGAGCAACGATCCGTTCTGCGGGCTCTTCGGATTCTTCACATCCCGAGCATAGTTTTCCAGAATCGAATTGACCTGAGACGCGAGCTTGGGCTCCCGATAGACTTGCTTCTTGCCGCGAATCTTCGCGATGATGCCGGCTTTGTCGAGATGCTTGTACAGTGTTTCTTCATAGCCGTAGGAGGGTAGGAAAACTACGATTCCTCCTGGCACGATGTTGCAAAGGTTTTGCAACGTCCTACCCAATTCGTTCAGCTAAAAGATATAAATTGAATTATCATCCTAGCACAATTATGCATTAAGTAGATCCTCTATTATCTGAACCCTCAATTCGACCGTATCGAAGCGCGCTTTTGCTTTTGCAATGTCAATCCACTCCCACACTGGCTTTCGCGAGCAATTTTAACCTACCCCAGCAGAGTCGGAGAACACGCATTAGAGCTTAGTTTTAATACCGAATCTATTTCTTTGATTTGCTGCGGTTTCGAAGCGGTCTAATTTTGGAATCCCCTTCTTTTCGGTCTTTAATGAAGAGACTCAATTACGTTTCAAGAGTTTTTTTGATTGGGTGACTGTCCACACCAAATAAATAAAATGTGAAATATCGACACGAATATCGGCATCCCAAGTAAAACGACAACTGAGTCGCTTGTCTAACCAGTATAACAAAATAAACTACATAATTAGCCGTCATACATAGTCAATAAATACAACAGAACACATCATAGAGGATTAAAAACAAATAAAAGCTGTTTTAATACAAATGCCATGAGCATCCAAAAAGAAAGGGGGGAAAAAATCATAATAGAAAGAAACAGACGAAATAGGCAACGTTCTGAAGAGGATCCGACCAGGGTCGACACGGAATTGAGTCTCGTCATTAAAGACCAAAATAAAGAGGAATCGGCAATTAGACCTTTTCGAAGCCACAGCAGCTTCAAGATTTCGCTGCTCAAAAGCACGTAGCTAGTGTTTGGTAATTAAAAATGAATGACTTTAATTCAGAGCCTTTTAAAATGTGCTTCAATGTTTTTATGTTATTAAAAATATGTTTTGAAGTTTAATATATACTGTTATTTAATTTATATATGTATCGTTTATGTACGTGATATAATGCCGAAAAGAAAGTTTCCGTTCGGTTATCCGAATTTTTGATTATCTGAACTAGTCCCGGTCCCGACGGGTTCAGACAATAGAGGTTCTGTATTGCGATACAGATTGCGTCTATCGATAATTACAAGCTCAGGATTTTGACGATTTTGATAATTGAATTCCAGCGAAACTCCCGTAGGTCCTCGTGTTACAATTCTCGTCATAATATTTTCTTTCGGTATAACGTGATCGCAAGAGAACGTTACTATTCTCTCCGGCTCAGCGCCTGCACTCACGAAGAGTTGATCCACGAATTCGGATATCGGTTCCATAGTTCCGCCCGCCAGGACGATCGACCTCGCATCTTTTACTGTCGAAACACAAATTCTATTATACCGGTTACACACTCGAGCGACGAAGATAATTAGTTTTGATTTACCGATGTCGTGAAAGTGAGCCGCAGGATTCATTAGCAAAAATTTTAGAGTTCCCTGACCAATCGTCACACTGGGTATGACGAAGATCCTGCCATCAGCGCTTCCGCTCTTGAGAGACTCCAAAAAACTTACAACGAACATCAGAGGATTGTTCGATGTTTCCTCCTCCAAATTCTCCTTTTCCTCGATTTCCTCGGGCTGGCTTTCCTCCTTGCCTTGAAGTACGTTCAGAAAAGCCGAGACACCGGTCTTCGCAACGCTGACCGGACGTACTTTCAAGTCGCCGCTGTACTTCTCCACGTAGCCTTGAAGTTTGTGTATCAATTTCGAATTTTTTACGAACTCCAATAGCTCGAACACATTTACGGTATCTATTTCGGCGAACGCCTCGAAGTTCTCGATCTTGTAGACCTTGGGTTCCGCTTGCGACGGAGATTTGTCCGTCGCGTGCGATCTCGCTGTTCCGCCGAGGACTTTGATGAGTTTCTTCAGGCAGAAACTCAGCTGGCTCAGAAAAAGAACGTTCTTGGCAGAGAAGAGAGATTCAAACCTGCAACAAATTGAGGTACTTTTAGGAGTCGAATGTCGAAGAGAATTATTGTTTTTCTACGATCTGTGGCGAACCTTTTTTGATACTGCGTGAGTTGACTGTAACAGTGAAGAATATTTCTCCCGGTAACCGTTGAGCTGTGCATACGCTCGATGGCCTCGAGAAGATTGTGCGCTTCGTCGATAATCAGGACGTTACCTTTCAGATCTATTCCCGAGCTGATTCTTGTGTTTTTGTGCAAGATCGAGTTGTACGGCACGAGAACGACCTGGCCGTCTTGGAGAGATTTTCTCGACGCGTAATAGGGGCAAGTCTCGTGCTCCGTTCCCATCTTGGCGACTTCCTCGACGTCTTGCACATTAGTGACGATTTCCGCTATCATTAATGGCTGATTACCAGGCATGAAGGGGCAACTCGTCGCGGTCTTCGAACGCTTCAGATCCTTCTCCTTTTTCGAAGTACTCTTCTTTTTTCTCTGCAACTGTAGGCAACGCTCGTTTATCAGGTTCACATGCTTCAGCCTCTTTACATCTCTGTTAATGCAGTAGTTTTGCCTGGTGCATGAAATAAAAAAAAAAAGAAATATTAAATAATGAATAGTGAAATTATTGAATATTGAAAATTGAAAATATTGAATATTAAACATATTGAATATTGAAAATATTGAATATTGAAAATATTGAATATTGAAAATATTGAATATTGAAAATATTGAATATTGAAAATATTGAATATTGAAAATATTGAATATTGAAAATAGTGAATAATGAATGTGTAATATTGCATAAATGCTCTATAGGGATGAAAAAAAATACCTTGACGCAATAGGAACAAGCGAAACATCCTCGGAGTACGGACTTCTTTTCAATTCTCCCACAAATTGCGACAACTGTGAGTGAGTTCTGGAGCAGAAAAAGATCTGAGTGTACTTTGCAGGCTCATCTTCGGTTCCTTCTTCGTCCGAGCCATCCGAATCTAGTCGAAGATCTTCCAGCAGCAAGTCTTCGTCCACATTGTCTTTCGCTGCCGGAGACTCTGCTCCAGGTAAATTGATAGATTTGACGTCTACCCCCTTGGCAGGCTTGGATTTAAATCTATGTTTCTTCTTAGCGTCATCCCCCTGTTTGGCTTTCTCTTTGAATTTATTCCTTCTCTCCGTGCGTCTCTCTATGGCCTCCAGCTTTGTCATAAATACTCTCTTCTCTCCGTTCAACTGTATCTGTTCTGTCTGCTCCGTAAACCAGTTTCCTGCATTCTTCTCCGTGATCTCTTTGAGCTTCGCATCCAACTCGGCGATCCGCGATAGGAGAGTCTCCTTTGCATGATTTTCCCTGTCCACGAGCCATTTGAGAGCTCCACAAATAATGGACAGAGACTTTCCGGTACCTGTCGGACTCTCGAATATCCCGAGATTGCTGCTTTCCAAGCACGAGTAAAGATTTCGCATGAAATTTTCTTGTATCGGGTACGGAGTAAACGGGAATGGAAAGTCTCTCGGTGGATCCATGACAAATCGACTTGGCTGAAATGAAATAAAACTTAAAGGACGATGTGTTCGATGATCGAGAACACCTGTTGCGGATGAACGTTGCGCTACCAACTTTTGTTTGACCAATGACCAATTCGTTTAACCGTTTGTCACGATCATTTGTCCCGGCGAATTCTCCAACAATGCCCCTCGATCGTTAATCGTTACTCGACAACACTTTTCGCACTTTTCCCAACTGTTTTTCCTCGATATTTCGAACTTGACGTCCTTAGATTTGCGCGCCGAAAGCACCTCTCTGCCGGCGACACTAGCGCCGCCGCCGGCGGAAGAAGGAAACTACGCACGCGCATGGAAACGCTGTGTCCATGCGCACGTTACAGTAACGCAGACGTTACTTTTGGGTCGGAATTGGAATTAGTCACGCAAACCTCAGGGAACTTATCATATTTCACCCATTTCTCCTAACGACGCGCAAAGTTGACATTACTTTAAGTTTTTTGGAAAAGGAATGTTAATAAAAGTTCGCGTCACTTTCCCATTTTTACAACAGTAACGCTTCGTGCCCGCAGAACTCTACAGTTATCATACCAGACCACAGCCCTATTCACCGTCGGTATATTTATACCGACTGCGATAATACAGTTGTACTCTCGTAATCTAAAAAAATATAATTATCGAAACAATCTTAAGGTGATATGAAACACCGCCGCCGGTAATAAAAACTGTACTGCATGCCGTTTTGCAACCGCAGACCGCCGAGGAAATAGAAAATTGTCTTTCCCTAGGGAATCGACAGACGCAGGGAAAAACAATTTTCGTTGTCCTCAGCGGTCTGCGATCACAAAACGGCATGCAGTACAGTTTTTGTTACCAACTGGGTGCAGGGTCGTTGGGCGGGGGGTTATACCACATTACCTTAAAAGAATTAGATAAAGCAGTGTCATTTGGACTTCTCGAGTAAAAATTGAAAAATCGAACAAATATTTGGAGCACATCTCAGGTAGCACAAAAAAATTAGTTATCAGAAAGTGATCTAAATGGGTTACATATGTCCGTCTGCACGGTATCCGAAAGTTATGAACCTCCTATCCAAAAAGTTAACTTTTCCACTTATATATGGAGCTTATAGTTATCATCCGGGCGGACATATGTAATACCAATTTTTATAACCAATTTTTTCGTGCTACCTGAGAACTTCGCAGGTAGCACAAAAAAATTAGTTATCAGCAAGTGATCTAAATGGATTACATATGTCCGTTCGGATGGTAACAATAAGCTATCCTACGTCCAAAAGTTAACTTTTTGGATGGGTGGTAACTTTCGGATACCGTGCAGACGGACATATGTAACCCATTTAGATCACTTTCTGATAACAAATTTTTTTGTGCTACCCGAGAACTTTCGAATACCATCCAGACGGACACATGGAACCCATTGAGATAACTTTTTAATAACTCATTTTTTTGTGCCACATGGGTGTCGACACGCCGGCAAAAAAAAATGCAGAGACGTCTAAAGTAAGCACTCTTTGTAAAAACATGGCGCTCAATCTCACTGTCAAAGTGCATCCCGTAGTTTTATTTCAAATCATTGACTCTCACGAGCGTAGAAAATCCGAATTCGATCGTGTAATTGGAACACTACTGGGTGAATTATCGTTGCGACGAATAAATTGGTAAACCGGTGGATTTCGTCCGATAGTTTTATTTGTACAAGTACCAATTCGTTTAACCATTTTTCTCGACCGGTTATCCGGGCGAATTCTCCAACGATGCGCCTCGATCGTTGATCGTTACTTGACAATACTTTCCTCAATGTTCCCAACTGTTTATCCTCGATATTTCGAACCGGACGTCTTCGGGTTTGCGCGCCGAAAGCCTCTCAACCGACACCAGCGCCGCCGGCGGAAGAACGCAACTGCGCAGACGCGAGGAAAATGAAGTCACGTCCGCGCTCGCTTCCGGTCGCGGAATGGCAGCAGAAATCTCGAAGGCAAAGCACTCTTTGTAAACATGGCGCTCGATCTCACTGTCAAGGTGCATCCCGTAGTTTTGTTCCAGATCGTTGACGCTTATGAGCGTAGAAATTCGGAGTCCGTTCGTGTAATTGGAACGCTGCTGGGTGAGTTATCGTTCCAACGAATAAATTCTTTAACCGGTGGACTTTGTCCGATAGTTTTTCGACCGCGGTGTCGCAGTCGCATGGTTAGAGGCTGTCGGCCTTTATTCGAACGATCGGATACATTGTTTTCCTGACAGTCGGCTTAATCGTCCGTAATCTCCGTAGCGATATCGGAGACCCGCGATTTTTGCACTTGTCCCGCGTAATGCGATGACTCTCCGAGCCGACCACGATTTTCCTAACCTCAATCTTCGATTATGTTCGGCGAACAGGAACCGTAGAGAAGGGAGTAGTCGAAGTGACAAACTGCTTCTGCGTACCTCACAAAGAGTACGATGATCAAGTCGAAGCCGAACTCAATTATGCCATGGATCTGTACGACCTTAACCACAGAGTAAACGCCCTGGAGAATATAGTGGGATGGTGGGCTACGGGCAAAGATGTCACCAATCATTCCTCAGTCATTCACGAGTATTATGCCAGAGAGTGCAACAATCCTGTACATTTGACCGTCGACACGACTCTGGCGTACACCACGAGGATGGCTATCAAGGCGTACGTTTGCGTACAGCTCGGCGTTCCCAATGGAAAGCAGGGCTGTATGTTCACACCCGCTAAAGTTGAGGTAAGCTGACGATAAAACAAAATATTAAAAGAGCTTCCTTCAACATTTTTTCTTCTATTCATTGTAATTTTTATAGGTCGTTACCAGTTATTGGCAATGGCATTAATTGAATATTGCTAATAATTGAAACCTGTGTATTCTCTATTCATTTTTTTTGTTTTCGTAACAATTGCGCTGTTTCTTTATGAAATGTGAAAGAAAAAAATCTTCGCTTCATTCAGTGCAATTTTCGTGAGATTGAGGCTCAATTGGATATTTTCCACCATTAACAATTTTTTTTAAATTCTCTGTGGTGCTGTAACATGCGCAAGTTTTGAGCTGTTGTCGCAAATTGCACACAAATATATTTTTACCAAAGACCTGTAGTATTGAATTTTGTTGAAATTTATCCAAGCAGTTAGATTTTATGAGATTTTGAGTTTTTTGAAAAATTACTAAAAACGGTATAATTCGAGTAAACCTGGAGGAATCGAGCTTAAATTTGACAGTGGAATTAACTAACATTGTACAATACTGGGTATGATATTTGGGCGAAAATGGATCTAATCGTTTAAATTTCATGGGAATTTGAAATTTTTGGATACTTCAGAATTTTTTGTTTCGTTCAACAAGAGTTCATGCATCAAATGTGGCTCTAGGAGAAAAATAATTTGGCGTTTCGTCCGTGGAAAATACATCAAACGATGAATTCCCAAAATTTCAATTAGCAACTTTCTGCAATATATTTATTAAAATCTTGTGCAAGCTTTCTCTATGAGGAAGCAAAAATTGATAAACGAACTTTCTCATAAAAAAGCTATGTGCAACATTTTTTTTTCCTTCTATTTTTTCCTATGTACAGTGTAGTACACTGCTGTTCATGAATGCTTGGTCGGTTTTCCTATAGCGGCCCTGTTCAGACCGTACAGGCATTCATGAACAGCACCGTACGTCGCGCGAAATTTTTTTTGCACTAGGTGACTCTGTGGCTGATTAATTATTTTTATAGGTGACTTGTTACGAGCCGGAAATCGTCGCTCTGCAGCTGTGCGAAAAGACTCAGTTGCCGAACAGCACGACGACGGTAGCAAAGCCGAGTGGCGGCGTCGAGCCTATGATGGATCTCGCGCAAATCGCCGCGGCGAGCACCAAGCTGTCCTCGATGTTGGAGCAAGTACTGAGCTACGTCGACGACGTCCTCGCGGGCAAACAACCGCCCGACAATCAAGTGGGCAGAGCTCTTCTCGATATGGTCCATTCGGTGCCGAAAATGAACGGCGATCAGTTCGATGAGATGTTCAACAGCAACGTGAAGGATCTCTTGATGGTCGTTGCACTGTCGCAACTCATCAAGACCCAGCTTCAGCTCAACGAGAAACTCACCCTGCTGACGACGCTCTGAGCCAGAGCACGTTCGCCGTTGCGGAGAAGCACCGAGACAGTGAGAAGCGAGACCATCGAACGCACGAATATTCGACACGATGTAACGCGTGTTCAACCACGAAAATCTGGTTTTACAGACAAATAACATGCCAGTTGCGATAAATAATTCACTTCTTTTTTTAAATATTCAGTCGCTCTTACAAACACTAATTTTTTTCGCGATAAGAGATAAGAAATTTCTTTTTGTCCTGTCATCGCTAAAATAACCACATTCTGGCGTGCAACCCGGGCGGAAAGTCTCCTATTATTGGTCAATGAATTATTAACCTATGTGTATACGCAGTACTGTTTCATTATTCCCTACGAAGTAATAGGGCTTATTAATCCGTCTAGAAGCCCCATTTCCGCCCGGGAGAGTAATGGTCATTGGCGAGTGACGATTTTGCGACGCAACAAATGTGATTACTTTAACGACGTTGGAAAAAAGTATCGTATGCTACATGGGAAGAAGCGGATTTTCACCTCACGTTGTTGCTGCCCTCGTTTCTCTCGGCCAACAATCTTCACATTCGGCGAAAATCTCGCCCTTCCCTGCCTTGTAGCATAATACACTATTTCTTTTCATTCGCTCGGTATTATCAATTAGACAAGCCCAGTCGCATACGCGATGGCTTTGCAATTAAGTTTCGGTGGTCAAACATCTCGAAGGCAAATGGGCTATATCGAATCCCTTTAAAAAATCGGTTTTTTAAGTAGTTGGCGTCGAGACGCTAACGCATCTCTTCATATTCCGATCAGTTCGACGCGATGGTTGACAGTAACGCGAAGGATCTCGCAGTGGTCGTTGCACTGTCTCAGCTCTTCATTTCCAGCTTCAGCTGAACGGGAAACGCACTTTGTTGACGACACTCTGAGCACATTCGCCGTTGCGAAAATGCACCGAGATATCGGGTAGCGAGATTATCGAACGTACGTAAATGCGACACTGCATCGTGGCACGTGATCAACCACATTAAATCTGGTTTTACATAAAAATGAAACACCGGTTGCGATAAATAATTTTTTTTTCGTATTTAGTAATCATTACAATAATTCATTTCTTTCGGGATAAGAGATAAGAAAGTTCCTTTTCTTTTCATTCACTCGATATTATCGATCAGACAGGCCCAGTCGGGTACGCGATTGCTTTGCAAGTAAGTCTCCTTGGTCAAGCACCTCGAAGGCAAATGGGCTATACCGAATATCGCACCGCCGAGCCAAGCCGTGTAATTAGCTTTGCACGGCGGGGTGTGAAATTTGAATTTATCGAGCTTCAATTTTTCCGAATACAAGTCGCTTTTCAGTAGAGTCAGAAGCTCCGACTTTAAACGGCTAGCGAATCCTTTGGCCATCGTCGTTCCACCAATCAAAACGATGTTCTCTGCCAGCGGACGTCTTGTGTCTATGGGACACTGCAACGAAAGTTACCGTAAGACCGAATATCATCAAAGAAATAAATATATGGGGCATGCCCTACCATTACGACCTGGATCTGATCCTTCACATCGAGGATTGGACCCGCAATTTTTGCGGGCATGACAGAACTAACTTTCAAAATCACTCAGATTTTGTATTAGATTTGTAAAAAATTTTTATAATTATTTATGATAAAAAAGAATGCACTTATTGATCGCCATAATACAAAAAACTGAACAATCTTGTGCCGTATATAACAAAATGTAAGATTGAACCGAGGTGGGCCGGCGCACTTTCTATTTTCTAATTTCTTTCAGAAAAATAAACAATGAAAAAAATTAGAAGAAAAAATCAGTCGATTATGGGTTATCGCTTGACCATTTTTATACACAACACTCCATTTTTAGGTGTTTTTTTTATTTTCCGAAGTTTTTTGTTCAACTTAAAAATAAATAAAACTTCGGAAAAATCTGAATAATTTTTTGAATCATAAATGATTATAAACAATTTTTTAAAGTCATGTACAAAATCGGAGTGCTTTTGAGAGTTAGTTTAGTCATACAAAAATCACGGGCCCAATCCAAGATATGAAGGGTGAGGCTCAGGTCGAAATAATAGGGACTGTCCCATATAGTTTCAGGCGAATCTCTTAAAATCGACCGCGACAGAAACTTCCATGCGGTAAAAAAAAAATGTACCTTAACAATAGCATCGAGTATCATCGTCGGTAAACTCAAATTATCGTTGTCACGTTCCCACAAGAGTTCGAATGCTTTCTCCCTAACTTCACCGGGAATGTTGAAGGTTTTCATGCCCGGATATTTCACCGCCGGTGGAGGCGCCGGAGCTTCTTCAGTTCCGAGCTTTTTTGAACGCTCCATCGTCGTTACGAAGCACGTCCTTACTTTTATATCTTCCACAAGCTTTTCCGACAATTCCAAATGCGGCAATGCTTCCTTCAGATCGTTTTTCAGGCACCTGGAGTCAAATTCGTAGAAAATAAACAAACCAAGATTTTACCGGCTCCGTAAAAGATAAAAGTTAATTATTTAGCGTATTTTTTTCTTGACGAATTTGCGGAGTTTCATCGCGATTGAACGAAAACGAATGCCGGTAAGGATATCCTTGATGGAACGGCAACTCACCCAAGTATAGCATGAGCAACCGGAAGCAGAGCTTCCAACTGGCAAATAAACGATCAAATACTTTATCGATTCAGTAAAAAAACAAAAATATCATTTGGCGTATTTTTCGCGACCAATTAGCGGAGTTTCATCGCAATCAAATGGAAACTAGTATATCGGTAAGTGAAATGCTCCTGGATTGAACGGCGACTAACTTGTGCACAGCCTGAGCGGCCAAAGGCAGAGCTTGCCACGCCTTCAGAACAGGTACACCCTCGAAAACGGGAATGAGCGTAGCCTCCGTGTAGCCGACGTCCAGCACGAGAGCCGTGTCGCATCCAAGGGTGCTTATGGTCACCAAATGCGTCGGTAACAGCATCAATGATCCAATTTCGAAATGTCTGAACATCACTTTGGCCAGAGTTTCTCTGAACTGTGTAGGTGTCAGCAGAGATTCAAGGACAATCACTCTCACATCTTTGGGACTTATTGTAACGTGCCTGAAACAAAGCCAAGTAGAGAGTGAAGATTTTTCTTTTCGTTCTTCATAGAAAACGAATACTTTTTAGGGGAATATTACCTAAAGAAAAGTAGATGAAGAAACTCTACGAGCAATTGGTACAAATCTTCGATGTCGTTGTACTCGAAGATTGGCCTCGTCTCTTTGGTCACGGAGCATTTAACTTCGGTCCTTATCACTCCACGTGGTGTCACCTCGCCGGCGTAGCCGAACCTGCAAGTAGAACAATAATTATCCGAATTCGATTTTGTTTGTTTGCTTGTTTGAGGCTCGACAACAACAATGCTCTCACTTCGTGTAAGCCGTTCCGATATCGAGGACGACCACTTGCTTGTCCGCGACGTATCGTATTCCCTCGTAAGTTCTATTCATGTTTGTAATACTACGGGACGGTAAATAAAAACTATTGGATATTGTTGATTAAAAAATATTTTATGGTTTACAATCTATTCATCGTTTCGGAGCAAAAGTAGGTTTGACAGAACGCATGCAGCGAGCAGACTGCGGCGCGGGGTCGCGAGCGGAATCAGCTGTTTCGAACGGCATCTCGTGTGGAGAATTCACGATTGTCGGTAATTCAGTCGAAAACTGCATTATCGCTCAATGATACGAACGCGATTCTTTGTTTCAACAAACACCGGAAAATGCGGACAATTCTAGCAGTACACTGAATAAAGACCGAAAATACGTCTCTTCCAGTTTGAAAATCTCACTTGTCGACCGGAAGTGACGTCATACCGGAAACTCGTCACGCTCTGTCGGGGTAGGCAACCGCCTCTATAACAGCTGTGCAATTCTACTGGTTGCTTTTAGCCAACGCTCTGACACGACCGCAGAGCGACCAACATCAACGCCCCGTATAACCGAGCGGAGTTTGCATTACTGAGAGCAAAATTCTGTATTTCTACCAATGCTGCCAGAAAACAATTATGTTTCGTCCATCGCGGATTTTTCGGATAAGACCACGGTTACCACAAAACAACCACTTTTCTTCTATCGTACATTTTTTATGAGGCGACCGCTACCGAAAAACGACAAGGGTTCTTCCATCAATGATATTTTGAATTAGGCCACCGTTGCCCAAAAATGACTAGCTTTCTTCCATCGCATACATTTTAGAGGAATAAGTCATCGCTACCAAAACAGTTATTTTTCTTACGTCGCAAATATTTAGTTAGACCGTCGCTACCAGAAAACAATCACTTTTCCCCGACCGTCAATTTATTCAATGATGAGGCTACTACCGAAAAACAACCAGCGTTCTTCCATCAACGAACTTTTGAATTAGGCTATCACTATCCAAAAATAACTAGCTTTCTTCCATCGCAGATATTTTAGTGGAATAAGTAATCACTACCAAGAAACAGCTATTTTTTTCACATCGCAGATATTTAGTTAGACTATCGCTCCCAAAAAGCAACCACTTTTCTTCCGTCCATTTTTCTGATAAGGCCATCGTTATCGAAAAAAAACTATCTTTTCAAGAAGGTGACCATTATTAAAAAACAACAACCCTAGTAAGTTGATGGACCGTAAACGGACCGAAAAACGGACACGTCCGTTGGAGAAAAAAACGGACCGTAAAAAACGACAAAACGGACTGTACATTTTTGGTTGGCATTTGGATTTGTTTCTGTTGCGGAAACCGAAAACGGACCGAACGTTTTTTTCGAAAACTTTACTTTGGTCCGTTTTGGGTTCTCGCAACCGAAAAAGGACCAAGATCGTATTTTTATTGTGTCCTTTCAGTAAAAACAGAATTAAAAGCAAAACAACAAAAAAGTTTAAAAACTTTGCCGAAAATTTGTATAAAAAACGCTCGGTCCTTCCTCGGTTTCCGCAACCGAAAACGGACCAATCCAAATGTACGGTCCGTTTTACCGTTTTTGTGGTCCGTTTCGTTCCCCAACGGACGTGTCCGTTTTTTAGTTTTTACCCTAAAAGAAGCCGTCCGTCAACTTGCTAGGGAAGCGTTCTTCCATCAACGACCTTTTGAATCAAGTGGGCCACCGCTGCCAAAAAAAGCCAGTATTCATCGCAGATTGTTTAGAAAATGTTTTTTTTATTTAGAAGCGTCGCAAATATTTAGTTAGGCTCTTGCTACCAAAACACCTTTTTCATCGTCGATATTTTAATTCATCTACCACTACCAAAATGCAACATCCGTTACTCCATTAAAGATGTTTATATTTAATACATCATTTTACGATTTTTAAATGTTGATTCAATAAAGGTATCACAATGCTAACGGGAATCAGTATTAGTGCGTCGTCTCGTTTGATGTGATTCCGTAGTTATCTTTTTGTTTCTCTTCATTTTCGGTCATTCAATAATCTGACGTCAATGTTTCCCATGATCAAAACTATTACTATCCCATTGATGTGTGGTTTCATCGATGAAGAAGAAACTCGTAATCGTCGTCCGCGTCGTTGTCAGCGCCGAATCGCCATCGTCGTTATCGCATCGCTTTACTGGCGGAACTGTATTTGTTCCTTATTATCGGACAATATAGTAAAAACATTTGTACATCGATATTTTGTTATTTATCCATTGGAACAATATTCATAACATGATCATTATAAGCGTGCCTTGGGTTCGTGGCGCGCCTTTGTACGGTAACGACGTGTGCATTAACCGCTCTCTGCTATTGTGTTTCTCGCCCTTAACCGGTCTTGGTTTTCTAGACCCGACCGGTCTCGCGTGTTGCAATTGCAGATTCTTTCGTTCCATACTGCTTTTTTCTTCTAAATATCGCAGTTTTTAGTTAAACGTTATCCGAACCTCACTTCCTCTCCCGCAACCTCTGATGTCGGGTGAGGATCCAGCTGCAGCGCCGTCCGGCGACCCCGGCGGAGGCATGGACGAAGTACACGACATCGATATGACGGATGTGTCGATCACATCGCAAGTGTCTTCTCTATACAACGAGGCGTTCCCAAATAATCCTCGCAAGCGATCCCTGGCCGAAGAGTCACCTCATGACTCTATTTCCAGGAAAACCTCCTGCCCGTCGAAGGACACTCATCATCCTCTTATCCCTCCTCCACCCCCTCCCCCTCCCCCTCCTAATCCCTCCAGAGTACCCCAACCTTCTAAGGAACCCCCCCGCAGGAATTTTACCCAGTTTGCCCACTCATCAATGTTCAGTCTTCCGCCCAAACTTCTAGCTAATCGTTACTCGGACCACATGGATGGCCCCTTCCCGATCATCATCCAGCCAGCTTTCTGGGATAGGCAAACATCTGCGCTCAACGCTACCCTAGTAGGCCAAACTCTCGACCGTAAGTTCCCGCCTGGTCATATCCACGACGTCTTCAAATCCGGTAAGCAGCAGGTTACAG
>JAPYZC010000099.1:0-74940 GCA_030522665.1 Ichneumoninae sp. A BG-2022a
ACGTCGCCTATATTTTATTCCCAACTCGTCTCTCTCGTTCTTTCTCTTCTTCATCTTTCTCTATCTAGTCCCCCCCCCCCCCCAGTAAATCGTACAACCGTGTCGCGCGAGGCTGCACCGCGTTGGTTTCATAATGCGTTGATTGACGGTCGTTAATTAAATCCAGTTTGCATGATCCCGATTCGACGCGGGTGCGCGGTCTCTCTCCCTCTCTCGACATATACAACTGCTGTATGAAACACACAGCCAGAAAAGCCTGTGTATAAGAGGTATAAACGGTACGTGCGAGTTTCTTGCCGCTGTCACTTGTCGCACTTGTGCACTTGTCTCCGGCACACGCTTTTATATATATATATACATATATATATATATAGAATTTTCAGCATCGTTTGCACGGCGTCTAACCTATAGCTATCCTTCTGCTCGCCTCTGTTCCCTTGGTAAAACCACATAATGCCGCGAACGTTATTACCGTCGAGGCATTAACTCGTGCACGAACGCGAACGCAGAGCGTTTCATTCTGGAGTCGAACAGATAGGACGGAGACAGTCGATTTTAATAAGCCTCCCCGGCGGGCACTTCGGCGATACCGCACCGCGATATTTCACTCAATGGTCGGCATTCGATTCTATATAATACTAGGCAATATCCAGTGACCACTGTGTCCAGATGCAGAAAGAAGAAAATAAATTATGAGTTACTTTGATATTGATTCGATCAAGGAAAAAAGGGGGCATTATTGTAACAATGATTATTCTTGATTTATCAACCGGAGGACCGGTTTTATTTTCAGTCGTCAGTTTGGATTTTTAGCGGAAACTTCAATGCGTGCGCTGTCTACGTTGAAACGAAAAAAGGCCGGTTTCAAGATTGCAAAATGTTGTCCTTTGTCTAAAAATTGCCGGGTATGTAGTTTTTTTTTAGCTACTCTCACTTTCTCTTATCTTCAAAGTTTTAAGGTTGTTCTGTGGTCTGGGCCTGCGGGGTGAGGCGGCGGGGTGACCAGGGGCCGCGCGGTGTGCGGTGCGGTCGGTGTGCGAGAGAGACAGCTGCTTGTCAGTTCCCAAGCGAAGACGACCAAGAGTTTCATTTATTAATAATTAAATAACGGTGCTATCAGTCTTCTTCGGAAAATGCCAAACGTTAAAGCGACTATCATTTGAACTATACATAGGTTTTTTTATGTACGTTGTAGCATTTTCTTAGATGTTAGAACGTAAATACGGCAAATCGTTGCGAATTCTCCATAAGAGTAATGCAATGAGCTGCAAAATTTACGATTTTTTTTCTCATTAACGATGCTGTACAACGTTCTGAAATTTAAACAGACTATTTGCAAGGGGATAATATACATTCGCAAAAATTTTTATTGCGGTGCTAGCATTTTGACTTTACCCCACAACAACCTTAAGGACGTGACATTTTTCTGTTGACGTTTGAGGTCGTTCGGACGGATAGAATGGTCTTCAGGAGTGATAGCGATCTATAAGTATTCCGTAGGGCCTGAGAATCTCGTGGCAGGTGCCTCTACCACTCATATTATATGCAAGAGTCTTTTTCTCTATACTTTTAGGAGTCTAACCGAGAGAGGCGCTCGGATGCATTTTTAAATAGCCGACGTTGCTCCCTGCCGGGCCACCCCTAACGCCAGCCACTTTATTTCTATTATGTAGACGATTCCCCGATCCAGAATCGTCCGGGCCTGCCCATACGCGGCGCGATGTGTCGGAGAGAGTATAACCGACGATCTTATCTGAATTAATAGAATTTTCCATGCAGGAATGTCGGACAGACGTGGATCTGTAATTGGGTAACGGACTCGTAACGAGTGTCTACCGAAAAACCCCCCGCTGTGCATTTTTTCCTATCAATTTTCTCGAGTAATTCGAACGAGCGGAGGGCTAATTAATATCATTGCTACTTGGACCTTTAACGACCGTGGCTCGAGCTCCCTGAAAGTCAGGCTCAGGGATGTCAAATGACTTAGGTCGATTCCATTGAAATTTTTGCATAAAACCCTAATTAAAGGCTATTTTTTAAAAATATGTCGTCTACCTGTACGGGGAACGGAGTCCGTTCCCTTTTACACACCCAACCTCCCCCCGAGATTGCGTCCGCAGTCGATTTACCCCCTTACTGTGTTGTATTTGCACCAGGACACAGGGAAACTGCGTAAAATCTGGCTATACACAGACGGCTCTTCCCCAGGGATTGGTGTTCCTACAGGGTAATCACCAATCTCTGAGAAAATTATCTTCCGCTCCACAATTCGATTCGCCAGCCAGCGTGAGGCTAGGCGGTCACCCATCAAAGTACTTGCAGTGAACGGTACTGCTTGACTTTGGGGATCGCCAGAGCCGCACACCAACCGCGCACCTATCCCTGTCGGTTATAATTAAAGGCTATTTTAATGCCCGAAAAATAATTTCCATTTCCGCTCCACCCCTAACGCAGGAAACGCGTGGACTTTGTGACTGCCAATGAGGCTGAGATGAACACAGTCAAAATTACGGTAACAGTAAGTGCTATACCATTTTAACCTACGGACTATTTAACGGCAATTGAAAGGCTTTCGAATGAGACTAGTTTCGATTTAATCGGACGATCTTGTCCCGAGAAACGCACCCTTTCGTCACCCGATATTCGTATAACTAGGGTTAGGGAGGAGCTAGGACATTACCATAACACTTAAAATTCAAATTGAATTAATGTTCGTTTAAATCGGGGCTAATAAGAGCTAGGATATCGCAATCGGTCTTAAAATTCATCTGAAATTAACGACTCACCGTTGCCATATTACGCAACTTTCCCGCTCCATCGCTTTGATAGGAAACTTGCGTTCTCCGGATGGGGTGGACCGATTAAATCAAAACTAGTCTCATTCGAAAGCCTTTAAATAGCCGTTAAATCACCCGTACGTTAAAATTGTACAGTAGTTATCGTTACGGTAATTTTGAAGTGGTCATACCAGCTTCTTTGGCACTCTGAAAGTCCACACGTTTCTAGCGCTAGGGATAGAGCGGAACAATTTTTTTTGCCCCTGAAATAGCATTTAATTAGTCTTTGATTATACAATAGGTTTTATGCAAAAATTTCAATTTGGTCGACCTATGTTATTTGACATAGCTCTGGTTCCGTTCTTAGAATTAGTATGTATTATATTCAATCGATGATATCGATGAATATAATACGCAAAGTAGATATTTTTCTTTTTTTATGTCCAAGAACTTTTGAGGAAACGTCGGTTGTCCATCGGTTGTTATAAATTACCTCTTCTCCTGTCCGTGCTCGTCTGTAAACTCCTGCTACCCGACTGACTCACCCTAGAACAAAACAAAAACGAAAAATAAATAAAAAAATAATAAAAAAAATTAGCGGCGAGGATGAGAGAGAGCTAGAAAGAAGCGAATCGACTTTTAGCCATGGCCATGCACGCTGACGTGACCGTTTCCGTCTGGCAGGTGCAACGCGTCATATAACCATCAGACACGCCAAGACGTGGCTGCTGCATTGGCCGCATGCAAGAATAAGCGACGAGTCGATCGAGGGAGGAAGAGGTCGAAAAAAAACAAAATTAAGAAGTAGAAGAAGAAGAACAGAGGGCGGCGAGGGAGAAACGCAAGTTTTTTACGGAACACACGTAGATTTTTTAATACCTACCGGTGAAGTATCGCGTGAACCGGCGCCTTACGGCTTTCCGTCTGCTAGTTCCCGAGACATCAGCCGCGCGGTCCCCCACCTGCAGTGAGACTCGTATCTCACGTGTCCCTCCCGCATTAATTATCACCGGAGGTAAAACGCTCGCGTGCGTAAAAAAATATATATGTCTAAAAAAATAAGCGATAAAAAAAATATAAAGATGAAATCGGCCTCGACAAATAGGTATTTTAGATAATGAGCGAAGAATTAGTGAGCGCGCTGCTGTAGTACGGTGATTCCTTTCTTGCTTCAAATATATTATTGTAACGAGCGCTGCTGATCTTTTAGTGCCTACAAGCATGTTCGACCATTAATACGTATTCGTCCACCGAAGCGGATCAAGATTAAACCCTTTCATTTTACTTTTAGTAGCAGCCCGCCTCCTTTTTTCCTCGAGGATAAAGTTCCGAGGAACGTTCGAATCGCTTCGATAAGATTTCGAGAGATTATTAAATGAAAATTTAATTCAATTTTCGGCGGAGAAATAATTAACGTAATAGGAAGCGGAAACTTGTAAATAAACAATAAAAAACTAATACAAATAAAGATGAAAAATAAATAGACAGTAGAATGGGAATTTAAATCGCAACTTCTGGAACAAAAAAATTATTGATGCTCAAAAACAAAAGTATCCTAACCTTTACTTACTCCGATGTCTTATACGAACAAACGGTTAATCCATTTGTACACAGGAGCTTCACCACTGTACGACGTTCAACGCCGAAGAAAATTCGGATTTATTAGTAACACGTCATTGAATAAAACTATTCGCGGGTTCAAACGAATGGAGCGATTTTTTTTTTGTATTTTTATCATCCCGAACAAACGTAAACAAGTCTCCGGTTCGCATCGTCTGCCATATTGCCACGATGGGTAATTTCGATCGAAAGCTCTAGAACAATCTGGGATTACTCCGATAGTTTGGCATTACGAACTGTAGTTCCCGCTTCTATCCTGCCTTTTATCTACGAACACGACGCGAGGGACTAGGATTTTGCACTATTCGAGAGATATTGACCATGTTTTTTCTCTTTCATAAAAAAGTCGATTCTGGGAACGAAGAGTAGACCTCAACAGAGTAGTTTGGAGATAAACCGAAGTGAGGGACAATCTCTTTAAAATTTAGCACGACTATGGAGATATACGCGACGCTTTACCGTTAACAATTCGACGCGGACAAGGAAGAGCACGGAGTAGCAGAGTAAAAATGCAAATTTGTGCTTAGGGCTGGTCCCGGATGTCACAATGGCGACTTTTACTATTTACGATTGTGTTGTACTTATGACGATCACTAAAGCCTGGATTTATAGTTTTTAAGGTGGGTTTCGAACCACCGGGGAAACGCAAAAATCCAGAAGAAGTTTCCATTAGTGCCAGGTGGGAATCGAACCCGGACCTACTGCGTGTCAGAGTAGCAGAGTAATCAGGTGATCGTATGAGGTGCCTTCAAATTTACGGAGCTCAATCGTACATGAACAGGCAAGCACATTCACAAACCTTTCACTACAATTTGTTGACAACTATATACAGAACCATTCGAACCTTCACTATTAGAAATGTGCGGTAACGTTTCGAACAGGCTTTCATTAGTACGTCGTCATTTAGGTACGCCGAATTTCTCGCTACACGCACAGAACCACGATTTATTAGCTATACTTTGTGTAAGGCTAATTACTGTGTTACCCTGCACAAACGTACACCACCGTTTAAAGTTATTCGCTACATTCCAATATAAGCTATCGAATGTTTGATTTACAATAGTAAACCGGTGCGTCAACACATATACAAACGTTACACAACAGTTTGTTCACATTTGTATACATCTATGTTTAATTAAACATAGATGTATACAAATGTATCGCATTCATAAATATAGAGAAATGTTTCCACCATACGTAATTTAATGTGTACGTTGGCTTTACCCTACACATCATGCCCGATACATAATCCGGATATATATTTTTTTAAGGTAACACAGAAATGGTATCGCCCTGAGCAAACGTACACCGGCTTCATAGTCAAATGCGAAATCGTACGCGTGTGGACGTCTTCACGTGATTTCTATAACATTTTCGCGTGACCGACACCGAGGAAGTATGGAATGGAGCCACACGTAGACTATACAGCGACGGAATCCACAAACAACCAAAATAAAAATAAAACGACTGTAAATAGTTCCTACTTTTCAAATACGAGATAAAACTTATGTTTCAATTGTAATCGATATACAAAGGTGTATCGTGTACATACGTAATTCGAAGTAAAAGTTTTATATATTTATATGTTACTGGATAGCATAAAAAATACTACCTAGCATATATATTTATAGTATTAATAGTAGGGTAAAAGTGGTGAATATGGCCCACCTCGATTAACACGTAAATCAATGATATATGGTTTCTCCACTTTTACCCTATATTGTTCAATACTATCTACAGATAATAATAACCTCAACTATATCGCATTACTCACTTCACTATATCCGCATTATACTTGTGAGAGTTTATATGATTTGTTGCCAGGAAAATACTAAATATCAATGTAGAGACAAGAATAAAAATCGGATATCAGAATAAGTAGGAACAGATGTTTACTTTCCTACCCCCGAATTTTCCGTATCAAACCTAATTACAATAAAAAAAATCACTAGAAAAAATATTATCTCGTGCTCAGACACTCACATATACTTTTGATCATAACAATCGTAAACAAACAATGTCAAAATACACAAAAATAAATAATAGACAAGTACTCAGATCTGTGTGTCGATGATGTGCTGATTAAGGATGGCACATTTCTCCTCTGGTGCTTCCAGGTCGTGGAGAAGATTTCGATTTCAACCGGAATTGAGTCGATCGGCCGGACTCGCCGATTCACGACGTTCAACACGAGTGCGACTCGCTATTTCCTACGACATCTTTGGCGTATTGTCTACTCGAGTCCACAGACAAAAAGAGGAAGAGGCATGGCTGATCGGTGCCGAGAGGCCTCCCGCAAATTTGCGAGCACGCGCAATTATATTGAAGGATCCGCACGCGCGTAGATCTTTGAAATCGATAGCTGGCGCCCTCGGTCGATTTCCATATCTTTTTGGTGCGTATTTTAATTTACTATCTCACCTGAGATGTTAAAAAACTGTAAAATCTCGTATGCTAACTTTATAATTTTTTTCTCTTCTATTATGATAATTATTATGATTATTATGTTTTTGGTACATAGTACACTTTGTTAATTAGTTTCTGTCAGAATGTCTATTTTTTAATAGTAATATATAGCTTAAACATCTATACATTTGAGCAATTTTCTTGAACATTGTGAAGCGATATATAAATACAATACAATATAAATAAATACAATAACTGTTAGTTAAAAATGACATTGTTATACTATATATACATTTCCTTTTATACTTAGGACAATCATTTGAGGGCTGAATCGTTACAATGTCAAAATCTACGAAGAGATACTACAAAGGGATACTACAAAGAAATACTACGAATAGATACTATGAATAGAATATTACATTGTGAACCCCGGAGATATACCGTACGCATAAAAAATTATATCATAAAAAGATAGTAGAGTAAATCCTAAAAATAAATTTTTATTTTCAATTGCAGTACATTGTGGATCCTGGAGATATACCCGGCGAATAAAAAATTATATTGTCCAAAGGCTGCGGAGAGATACTACGAACAGAAAGAAAAAAATCACTTCGAACTCTACGAATATAAATTCGAATATGATTTATATTCCAATATAATTTATCTTCTATATATTTTTTACATTAGACATTGTAATTATCACACTGTACACCAACATTCTACCTGCCCAGAATTTTTTTATTGTTAATTTCCATAAGAAATAAACAAAATTATATATAAGGGTAAGTGCATAAAAAATAATGTGTTTGGTAATTATTGCACTGAATATTATTATAAATACTGCATCGAATCAGCTTTTTCACACATTGATCACGCACGAAACACCGATAACGTAATTGATAAAAAACAAACAAACAAAAACAAATCATAGTACGTATACAGTGTTGACAGTTTATTCGTAGCGAAACGCAGAATGCTCGGGAGATTGTGCATTGTGAAATTTCTCTGTGAAATTGCATCGAATTGTAACGAAACCTGAAAAAATACACAGATCATTATTCAAAGAAACTGCTTGTCCAATTTATGTCAAGCGATTTATTGTCGATTCGGTGAACACTGGATACCAAATAAACGTGCAAAGTCCCGTGATTGTCATGAAGCGCATAACTCCCGGTCTTTTCGCCCTAGCGGGCTATCGGGAGTTAAAAATTATGTTCTTCGTTCCATTCGTGATCAATATATCCTTACACTTGCCAAACGTGGGCATTTCGTCTTGCCGACCGATAACAATTGCACAGTGCCGCGTATACACGAAGTTATACATTGTCACCCAATCCGTCATAGATAAATTTTGTCCTAGATGTTTTGTAACTAATTGCATAGGAACATGCTCCGGTAAATCGTCTTTCAAATTGTTTAAAGTTCACTGGGAAAGCCCATGTCAAATCCTCGTCGTAACATGAATCTGTAAACAAACAATGTACAGCATTCTATCCCTAATTAAATTCATCGAAAACTACACGATAAAATCACCGTGAACGATCGGTTGATTCTCAAAGTTAACCTCATACACCGTGTCTAATTAAATCGAGTGTTACCCACAATCAATAAACAATTGAATTATGTTTATTGTAGTTACCTATGCGGTTTCTTGATTCTTCGCTTTCACGGCCTTCATGTTATACACAGAAACAACATGATAGCAAACTTTGTGCGCCATGCGAACACCCAGCAGCGACTGACAAACACTGGTCGCAGACTTAAGTTCCACATATTATATACTTGTGCATATATACATAAGTATTTCGTTAGTAATAATGTCCTGAAAATTGTTTATGATGCGATGTTTATATCGAGAAATATCTGCGATTGTAGCGACTGTTCTGTATATAGAAAGCATTTGTTCAGCCTCGCAGACGGCTCCCTTGAATTCGAGCCGATTAGGGTTGTAAGGCCTAATCTGAATCGTTCTTTGAACCGCGAGTATATTTATAAAACCGAACTCCCACGCGATCAATTAAGATGACGAGGGTATTTATATTGATTGATAATCCTTGAATTGGATTAAACACAAAATATTTATTCACATAAATTTACACGTTGAAATGCTTATTGAATTTACGGATGGAGAAATTGGTGATGAAGTGTTACAGACAAGAATATATGTAGAGTTCTCTGATGATTAGATTCTTGGAGTGTCCGTTCTGTCAAAGCGTTTTTAGACAGCTGACTTCTCAAAATCCTGAAGAATTACTGAAACGTTAATTTGGGGTGGGGGGGCACGTCGCTCGTGTCAATTCGCTTGACGTTGATTGGTAGCAGACAGAAGCGCGGATATAGTGATGCCTCTGAAGCATTGGAAAAACCGAGCAACCCTGGTGACTCAAGCGTCCCCTGGACGCAGAGTAACGTTGCGAGTGCGGTCCGCGGGCGATTGCCATTTTCTTGTCGATGCTTTTTTTGTTACGTATGTCTCATCGAGTCGTTTACGCCATTTTGTTTTTCCCAAAGATGCGTCTCGTGTCCACCGCTAATTTCGGTATAAATAGTAAATAATAATGACGACCAGTAATAATGATAATAGCGATTTTGCCAGAAAGTACTTTCAACAATACAATGCGTTTGCTGCCGCAATCGAACGCATTGTACAAAGGAGCGAGTGTGTGCGTTCCACGAATCGCACGGTGCATCGATTTTTTTCATGCTCTTGCGTTAATATTCGACGGATGAAAAAAAAATAAAATCCGTCTATGCTTTCCACTTGCTTAGCCTGCTGTATTATATTTGTGTAACCCGCAGTCGAGGCGATAGGCCTGTGCGTGACTTTATACATATATCGCGGCGCGAGTCGCCGTGTAATTTATCACCACGCCCAGCGAGATCTTAATACGAATCACTTATCGACAGCGTCTGTGCGCGGTGTACACGGCAATGCGGCAGGTACTTCTTACGCACGGCCGTGTATTATATTACTCGCAGCACAGGACACGGGCTTCTCTCTCTTCCAGTACCCGCGGTTATACTAATAACCGTGCTCGGTAATTAAGGAGAGCAATGCGCCTCGCGCGAAGGAAGTCGAGAGACCGTTTCAGCGCTTTTTCCGCTAGCAAAAGTGCCGATGGATTTACGCGCGGTTATACCTAGGGTCCGTTCATGCGTGCTTTTTTTTTTTATTTTTACCCTTAGTACCCGGAAAATCTATACGCATGCGACCCGGCAATTTATAAAACTATCGATGGAACTTCGCTGATAATACATGCGAGCCGTCAATTCAATGCGAGCACGTCAAGTTGTTTCTCTGCGGCTTCGTGTATGGGCCATTCCGTGTCAAAAAATTGACACTTCGTGTATATTTGTATATAAATTGTGGATGTGGATGCATGGGTAGAGATTCTGTGATAATTTCGGACAAAATTGAAGTGCCCGGATCGAGGAAAAATATGCGTTATTTTGGCCCAGTTTTGCAAGTTTAACGAATTGATTCTTTGACCCTGACATTTTTTAGAATTACATCCTTGGGTTTGTTTGTGATATTTGGAAGAAAATTTTGATTAAAAAAAATTGATTATTTTTTGTGAGGTAAATGAAACGGGGTTGATCCACTCGACGTGGGATGCATCGTATCATGAATATACGAGTCCAGTCGTACGATATAACGAGGTACCCACAGCTGGTTTACGTCAGCTAATGTCACGTTCTCGATCATCCGTCGACTATCTCGCGAGAAAGGTTGTGTTGCGTTTATTTTTTATCGATCGTCGAAACTGTGCGCCGATTATTATTGCAACTGCGATCGAGCATCCCCGAGGACTCTCTCCGCGGAGCGACGTTACAGCACGCGTTATTATTCACTCGCTGTGCGTCTTTCCGGTACGAGAAAGGCTTAAGGCTACGATTCACGTTGCCGTCCGTTAGGAGTGAAGGATAATTTTCACGTTGCTTCTTCCATCCCACTGAAATTGCTCGAGCACTTTACGCGGAATGTTTCTTCTATTTCGTCACTTCCGGTCGTCAGATATACTTTACGCGAATTGCCTTCTGACTAGCGAAACGACGGTCCAAAAGTGGGCAGCATCTGTGAGTTCTCGTAAGATAGGCCCCGAACGAAATGCGAGCATGTGATTGTTGAAAGAATCCCTCGTGGAATAACCAACCATAAAAGTCCGTGTTGGGTTTGGGTTGTTTTCTGACTACTGCAACTCAACCAGTCGACTGGTGCGCCAAACCGACACTGATTCCAACCCAGTAAGGAAATCGTGCCGTAACATTCGACCCGCCATAATGGCACAATGCAGACATGTATGTCCGCATGTGACGATATTGTGACGGCACAGCGTTTTGATACCACAAGTCTGCTTGCACAGTTCCAGCTCGTGCCGACACAATATCGTCACATGCGGACATACATGTCTGCATTGAGCCGGCACGGCGTGCATTCCCGTGCTAGTACCGAGTCGATCCCGTGCCGTCACTTTTCGATCTGGGAACCTTCTGGAGGTAGCTTTTTGGTTGATACCTCAAAACCAACCGCAATATCAACCATTATGTGTCGGATTGGAAGTTGGTTTACAGTTGGACTTTTCCAAAATAACCCAATTTCCAACTTCATGTCGAGAGCACCGATAGCTCTTGCCTCAGGGTTGGAAATCGGTTTGTTTTAGAAAAATTCAACCGTAAACCAACTACGTATCCAACACGTATAACGGTTGATTTTTTAATAACGCCGAAAAATCAAACTCTTGAAGGTTGGAATCAGAGTTGGTTTTGTGCACCAATCGACCAGTTGGTTTTCATGTTGCTTTAAAGTTGGTCAGAACGGTAGGGAAGTAATCAGAAGTAATCGTCCGATCAGCAAAACGACGGGTTCATAGAAACTTGGAGCTTAGCGGACCGTCTGAAAGAGGGCAGTGACCGTGATTTCTCGTACGACCGTCCTCGAACGAAATACGAGAGAGTAATTGTCTGACTAGCGAAACGACGGGCTCGGAGCAACTCGGAGCTTTGCGGACCGTCCGAACGAGGGCAGCACCCGCGAGTTCTCGTAAGATAGGCCCCGAACGAAATACGAGAGCGCAATAGTCTCGTATACAAGAGAATTGCACATTAGCTGCCGAGTCATGGAACTTACGCGGGACAATTTCGAATATATAAAGAGCCTTACGAATCTGCGGCAGCACACGGTGAATCAGAAATCCCCCCCCCCCCCCCCCCCCCCCCCACTCCGAATAATATAAGCATAGAATACCGAGAGGCGGCTGTGGTTGCGCGTGCGCTTTTCAGAGTCGCCTACCATATATATTCCCCGCAGCATCGCACCAAGACCAGAGGACCACACACCGGTAGCGTTCAATTTATATTTTGGGCGGAGTTTGCCGCGTTATTTATCGCCTCGGCGTTATGCACTCGGCGAGAGGGCATATATACCTTCGTCTCAGGAGATGCAACCGGCCGATGATGCACTTACCTGCATGCCATTCGAGAGCTCACGCCAGAGCTCAATAAGCCGCCTACCATGTAAATTGGAGCGTTTCGTATTCCGCATCGGTAACCGTCGATCTTCCCTCTCTCCCTCGTCTCATTCCTTGGCCATCGAGATAACTCACGTCGGAGAGTTCATGCAAGAGTAAAAAAAAGCCAAAAAAACAGGAATTTTCTCACGGGTTCGTAATTTTGTTTCTTTCGTTTATTGCATGGGTCGATTCGTTGTTAATTGAAACGATGGGAGGGAACAAAAAAAAATGTTGTCGATCAATTACAGTGATTGACACGGCGGCAATGAAGAAAGTAATCAAACTTCCCGATGGTTCGTCGGGTCTTTTGATCCCTCGCTCGCCTGCGAGATTGTATTTAATTTTTGATCGGGTCGAACGATTATTTATCATTTTGAGTGATTGCGAATAAAAACATGCTGCAAATACATTTTTCGTTATTACGAAGATTAGTCAATTTTATAATAATGTTTAGAGGCGAAAAACAATTTACCTTTGATGATTATCAATTTTAAGAGACACTTAAAAAAATATTTAATATTCAAAAAACCTCGGAATACATGAACGAGTATCGTAATACGAAAATTATTGCGCTCCCAAAATCTGGTTGAAATTTTTTAAACTCCTTTAATTAGGCTGATGCTCGGTAAAATTAAATCGGAAATTAAAAAATGCCACCGATCGCCCAGTTGAAAAATCCTTGTGGTAAAATCATACCAATTAAGAGGACTACTCGATATCAAATAAAGCTCGCAATTAGCAAGGCGACTAAATGTAAATAAAAAAATTAAAAATTCGTCCAATTTGCCCAAGTTTCATCGTTCCCGAGTCTCGTAAACAGAATAATCTTCGTTACTTTACGAGTAATCGTGCGTAAAAAAAAATAACCAGACGGAAGATTACGTCGAGCTCGAACCTCGGATGGAATCTCGCACCATATACCAATGGGGGGACAGAAGTAACGAGACGAGGAAACCCCCCGCGGTTCGCTTCGGGAAAAATCGTATAATAACGTTGTTTCTTACCGTTGTAGAACTGTCTAGTGTCTTCGCAGTGACGATGACAAAAAAATAAAAGAAGCAAAAATTTAAAAAAACGTGCCCGGTACGTCCCGAGACGACGACGAAGACGGCCTTCTATCGTCGACAGAATCGAGAGTTTAGCTCGAAGAAATGAACAAGCCACGCGTACGACTCTCGACTCTCCGTGGCTCATCCTATTAAGGACATGTCCCTCGCACACAACGAGTTCTCACCACTTTACAGTAGAGTGTGCGATACAGCCCAGTCCAGCTGTAACGCATCAGTTCATTTCGAACTTGCAGTTTCTGTTGGGATTGGTCATTTAATTTTCACGAGAAGGTTAATTTGTAGTTTTACTTTCGTTTTCTGCATTCTGACAATTTCGCTGTCAAATAAACACGGCGTCTGAACGGAGCAAAGTATTTTGTTTCCTTCCAAAAATACTATTTTAGAAATTAATTTCTAGGATTTCCATTTTAGAATGCCATTTGTATTTTCCTTCTTCATTGTAATGTTATTTTTCGCGTAACTACAATTTGCCAAATTTTCACACTCTCGTTCCGTTTTATCCGGGATTTACGATAATGACTACTTTTTGTAATTGGACGGTATTTTTTCTTTTTGTAACTGTGAGAGCGTAACAGGCGACGCAAATAATAATCCGCGTGTATATTCGTACGAGGTGGAACGAACGAGCTGAGAATCGCGATCTATACCTCTCGGTGTTTCTCGGACTTCACTAGAGGCTCCCCTGTGTTCGTCCGACACGATGATGATGTACAAAGTGGGCATTAAGCAGCGGCACACCGGGGCGTTAATCACGCTCTTATTCTTCGTCGTTTTCTTCATTACGTTGTCCAACGGCTGGATCGTTGGCTTCCCAAGAATAGAAACTCGTCGTCTCACCCTTTGTACTTTCCACTTTCATGGTCAAAAATGTTATGAAGATCGACATTTGCTTTTTGTTTAAAGAATTCCAGTATTCAAATAGACACTAAACCGGATTTCCATCTCGTATCCAAGTTGCAATCTGCAATACAAATTAGAAAAGCACTTTTACTGCAATTTTTGCCACACACGTTTAAAAAAACGTGTGTGGCAAGGATCTAATCAGTAGAATCGCTAAAACGGTTATATCTCCGAAACTATAAAAGATCCAAAGGTCAAATTGCGGTCGTTTTGAAGGATAAAACTTATACTTTAAAACAATCCATGACTCATCCCCGTACGAACAGTAATTGCCAAAATATTTTTGGAAACCTTTGCCGAAAGTTTTTCCCTGCTAAAATCATATCAGCCTTAATGACACTCGGAGCATGATTATTTAAAATCAAATGATTGATTTGAATGAATAAAAAAATATGACATTAAAAAATGTATTATCTTAGAAGCATTTCACCGATATCGATTAGTCATTCATTTATAAACAAAAAAAGTACAGTTAACAATTTTTGGAGGGATCGGAATGAGTTGATGAAACTGAGAATTGGATTGATAAGATTAATTTGGAGTGTACGAGCTCGCAACGCTAATTGCATGATTTAATTGAGTTACATCATTACAGTCTCATCCAAGCGTATTATATCTCGTGCGCCGCGTATCTGTTTATCTCGCTGATGTAATAGAGGCACGTAGAACGTCCAGCCTACGATATAGGAGATAGCATAGCGTTTCGTCTGTGTATAACGCAGGATAATCGTTGTGCACGAACCCTCGACAATATAGTTTCAAGCGTGTTCGCCGCACATGTGCGCGGTCCCCGTGGACGGTTCTGTGAAAGTTCTACGATTGCTGTTATCTAGCCGGCACGTGGATTATACAGCGAGCGCCAGTATGCATACACCGCTACCGCTCGCGGATTGGCAATTAGTCTCTCATCAAGGCGTGATAGAATTCACCTGATGAATTCGTTGATCCGTCAGTCGGGGAATAGTACGGGGAGACGGCAAGAGGGCTCCATGGGATATTACTACACTCTGTCTAATTTTCCTCTTTCCTCATTACTCACCTTTTCCCTCGGGCACATTTATTTCCTGGGGTCAAATACAATTTATTTCATCACGGTAGATTTTTTTACTAAAATTTTAAGGCAGTTTGGTAAATCAGGGTGAAATGGCCCGGCCACTCGTAATATCTTTTAATGTAACAAACGAATGGCGCCGCCGTTTGCACAATTTTTTAGTACATGTAAATACAATGCGATTGCACAGAAATTTTTTAGATTGTACGTGCAATGGTCAGTACAAGCGATGAATCTCTATTTCGAGGTAGCCAGAAATTTCTCGAGCTATATTTCTAGCGCTCTGACATACTCAATTATAATTTTGCTAGTAAATCAATATTGTACACTATAGTTGGATTTTTCAAGAAAATATTAGGGCGTAGTAAACCTATTTTTTTATTCCTTCCTTAAATTTAAGCAGCGGCTGTTTTTCCGAGAAAATGGGTGATATGGTCACTCATTTACCGGGAGACATGGCCACTTGTTTTTCGGGGGATATGACTATGTCAGTGGTGGCCATGTCACCCGGATATTGTGGGTGAAATCGCCACATCAGTGGTGGTGGGCCACTACCCGCAATAGCAGGCGGTGGCTATACCACCCGGATATTGCGGCCGAGATGGCCACGTGGCCATCTCGCCCGCTATGTCTGGGTGGTATGGCCAGCGAAACCATCTTCTTTTTAGTTTGGCATCTGAAACATTTGACGGAGGCAATTACTGTCTTTCTGTAGTTGATTTAGAGAACATAAAATATAGAAAGACATGTTTTGTGCGGAACCGATGCTTCTCTAGGCCCAATTGACTACCATTATTACTACGGCCATATCACTCGTAGTGTCCGGGTGAGACGGCCGATCGCAAATATCAAAAGTTCTGAGTGAATTACTTTAGTTTGAAGTTTCGAGAGTTGCACTGAAAAAAAATTTGTTTGCAGGCTGCCAAAGAAAAAAATTGTTATTCCGGTTCTATTTTGAATTCGTACAATTCCATATAATATTGAAACAACGACGGCAAGAATGTCAAGGTGACGTGTTATCGTTTCAAACCCGTATGGAATTGTTAGAATTAAAAGTAGAATTGAAATAATAATTTTTTTTTGGCGGCCAGCAATAAAATTTTACTTGAGTCAATGATATTTTTTTTCAGTGTGTTTACAACAAGGAATTTTAAGTTTTAAAAATGTTAAACCTCCAATTTTCGTTGTTTAAAAAACCATGGCCGTGTCACCCGACTTATCCTAATATACTTTTTTAAATTGAAAATTAGTAAAAATGATTGAAAATCTAAAGTGGTTATATAAAAACGTTACATAGTGAATTTTTATTTAATTCAATTTAATTTTGTCTTCGTTGACAATGCCGAATTAGGATTATCGTCAGTCTGTAAAGTAGTTAACAGTGTGCCAATTTCCGATTGTGGCAAATTGGAGTAGATTTGAAGAGAAATTTTATTAGCAGTTACTATGTATCACAGTGCGTGAACTCGTTACCGAAACGAGAGAGCAGTACCTCTCGCACTTGATTGAGGATTACTCGAGCTCCCCGCCGTGAAAAGAGATTTCGCAGCTTCTTCAATCGCCCCCCTCCCCTCCCCTGTCCCTCTCCCTACTCCCCTCTCGTCGAGGGCGGGAAGCGGCAGAGGACGAAAGAGAGATAGCAGACCCTGATTATTATTTACGTCCGTGCCAGCGCGCTCGTAAATCTTCAACGTACGCCTATATACCACAGCGCGCGATGTGCCACACGGAACCTACCTCACTAACACGCATCGGAAGAAATTGGCTCCCGATAAGCGGAATGTAATGTCAGATTCACCGCGGAATAAAGATATCCGTATCCGATATATGCAAACCATTAAATTAAATTTGCGAGACATTCTGAACCGTCCATTGTCATTTTTGGTACCGAAACATTAATACTCTTCGAACATCGTCGATTGTGGCGAGTAAGGTCGAATTTTATGCAAAATCGTTGAGTCATAAAATTGTTGAAATTAATCTGTTACATGTTCGATACCCGAGATGGATTGCCGATGTTTTTGTTTTGTTTTCCGACATATCGATGTTGATGAAGTATTATAAAGTTGCAGCCAAACATACTTGACATTATGCTGTGATATTAAACATTCGATATTTATCTTTATTCCATCTTTTAACGGTCCGATAATGAAGCCTTCACCTGGTGCGGTTGAGTTGCAAACTGAATTTATCTAAACTAAATAAAGCTCGAAAATGTCCACTCGCGTTGCTCTCGGATTCTCTCTCTCTCTCTCTCTCTCTCTCTCTCTCTCTCTCTCTCTCTCTCTTTCGATTGGTCAACGCTCTGTCTCACGGAGTGCTTTCTAGTTTTGCTTTACCACATTCACACTTATACGATTCAATTAAATACTGGATATAAAAATGTAACAGAACAAAAAAGTAGTGTAACTGTAAATACCGACGATTGTGAATTGAGCGTTCTCGCATTTATGCGGTAACGCTCGAGGAGTCGAGTCGAGCTTTGACATCAAGAAGCGGTTTTCAATTTTCTTGTCACCATATTGTAATTAGTAAAACATCGATGTAAATTTAAAATCCATTTAATGGAACATTTTTGCGAATTTATTGCGAACGCGCAGCGTTTTCCCCGATGACACTGTACAGTGGTACTGGAACTCGCGACAAGTATCGCACCTCCAGCAACACAGCAAGTGTAGAGACACTCCGGTCGTTCGATCGCCGTTCCCGATAAGATCTCCCGAGAAGCACTCGCCATATAAAGACACCTGTGGCAAGAATCGCGGATCTCCACAGCGGTCCGCGACCAACGGAAAAAGTACCTGTGTATTTATTTCCGTAAAGAGTTACCAATCGAGTACCGCAGAGGAGGACGAAAAACCAGCTTGTAAGCTTGAAATCGTCCAACTACACATTGGTAATCGCACCAAAAAAGAAATCAGAAGAAACAGATTCTGTTCGTTTCCGGCGCGACTTGAGCTTCGAATGAAACCCTTCCAGCATCAGCCTCAGATAACAACCAATCGACGTATTTTTCATCAGTTAACAAATAATAAATTATAAGCAGGTTGCTATGAGTGGTTCGCGCCCTGCGAGCAATTTACAGCGAAATGCTTATAATTATCATACTTTAGAGCTTTATAGGGATGGGATAATCAAACAGACGGACAGACAGACAGACAGACAGACCGACGGATGAACGGACGGACGGACGGACGGACGGATTCTGTATTAAATACATTATTGCGTTTTAACAATCGTTTAAGATGAATCGTTTAAGAGAAAAATGGAAAATTTGTTATTCAAAGTGCAGTTCGAAGGGTTAATTTCTTAATTCGAAACCCGCGATAGTCCTTATCTGTCGATCAGGAGCCATATACACGAAGATCGTGATCGCTGAATCGTTACGCGTGGCTATGGGGTGCGGATAAGATCGAAGCCCATATCGCTCGTTTCCACAAGATAATCCGGCTATAGATCTACGATCTTCGATCCCCGGGCGTGCGGCCAGCACGCGTCCTCCCTTCGTGTCGTTACGAAAACAATAGTGATCACGAATTTGTAACGTAGAGAAAAAGGAAATGAAGCTGCATATGCGGACGATAAGTTTTTCTTAACTTTTCCGTGCAATATAATCTTCGCGATCGTATTTAATTTCGATATCACTTTCGAACTGAAGCAAAAATATACTTACTAAGCACATAAATAGATATTTGGCCACACCTGAATTTAAAAAAATCACCGTCGAACTATTAAATAAACAATTGCATAATCAAATTTCGTTCGATTTTGATAAAAATATTGATTACGTCGTGTTCATCGATCAGAAAAAGAAAAAAAATTGTCGTTATTTTGTTAATTTTCAATATCCATCGGTGAGGTAGCGAACCCATAAATTTTAGTGCTTTCCGGCACTACACCGATACAAATTTCTTTGCGCCACTCACGTTCGTCGTTGCTCTCTTTCTTTGGCCGTAACGATCGCGAAAGTATCGTCCACCTCTCCCGGCTATGAGCATTAACTTATCCGGTGCGAGATCGTAATACGGTGTGTGCAGGCGCGCATAGGGTGCGCGGGCGAACCGCGAGCTGCAAAAGACTACTGCTGTATACCATATAATATACATATATACATACATAGATATAAATATACATGTATGCATCATATACCTGTTGCTGTTCCTGCACAGGCTTACTCACCGCCGTTAGCGATGCGGTCTCAGTCTACTCTCCTGTACTTGCGGTTCGTAATTACCGGAATCGGCACGCTCCTCACCCCCCCCCCCTCCCCCCCATAACCGACCCGCTCTCATTATTTTTTTTACTTTTTGTTTTCCTTATCCACTACTAAATAAGAAAAACCGATTTCCTCTCATTCGATGCTTACACTACCTCTCGTATCACGATTATCCTAATGCGTGAGCGAGTGCACACTCCATCATGCTTAATTAAATATTTTATACAAATTACTATCCCACCAAGTATCGTCCATCAAAATATGGCTGGATGTCGATTACGAGATAACAAAAACTTCCGAGCGAAACGCTTTGTCACGGAGTGAAAATTCGATGCATCACTCGACGAGCGACTACATATCGCATCGAAGCTATCATTTCAAAATAACATTAATGCAAATTTCTCGATTTCCAAAAAACAATCTTTTCCACTTAAATTGTTTGTTTTAATCTTCGCAAAATCTCATCGACGATCTCCTACGCGCCAGTCCGCGCGACGATTGTGCAACCGACGAGCCGGCGTTATTATCGGGCCCATGGTGCCGTTTATTTCGGGTGGCAATACTTTACTTTTAATTACTCTTCGGTAGAAACAGCGAGAGGTATATAATCCGCGCTCTCGCAATCACCACGCGGTCCGCTCGTCTTCCTCGTCGTCTCTCACATCCGAACGAACTTATACCAATCTCGTTCGCTTAACTCTCAGTGAGTCACGCTCTCGTTAAGGGATCCGTTAGCGAGCCGTGCCGGAGCCCGAGAGGGCAGATCCGCTATGTTTGCGTACCCCGTGTATGTAGATAGTAACCATACCGCGCAGCGACTTCTGCCACTTCTGTCGGTGGTTCGGTGCGGCGGCGGCGTCGGTGCGCTTCTAAAATAAGCCTACAGTCGAATAACTTCGAGGTGAGTGCGAGATATATATATATATATATATATATACATGTATATATGTACATACGTAAGAGATATATATATATACATACATATATAAAATAAAGGATGGTAAGATTAAACGAGACGATGGAACGAGAAGATCGTCTCGCGACGCACGCACAATCCGGTATCAGGTGCGTACGCAGTGCGTCATCCCGATAGGATCTCTCTTCGAACTACTCCTCGTCGCTCGCCGCTGCCGAGCGAAGGTGCAACCCAGCAGCATCTTCGAGTCTCTGCCAGCCGCGGTTCCATCGTTGAATATTCCGCCCACTTTAAGAACCCGCAACCGGCATTGCTCGCTACAGTTTCAAGCCCCCCTCCCTTCTGCCCCTCCGTCACTCTTCTCCCCCCTCCCCCCCCCCTACCCGTAGAGTATGTAGGAACGTGTAGGGCAGTGGCGTTTGTATTGGTGCAAAACGCTTTCGATCGCCATTTTCGTACGCTAAATACGAGGGTAGAGATAATCATTTTGAAGCTAACACCGCAGCAACGGAGCGACAAGAGAGATACGCGACATGACGTCTGTCGACTGCAATGGTCGTGAGGTAGTGGGTTCCTCCTCGCGGCCCACTACACTCCCGCCGTTCGGCACTACTCCTACCACACCGCAAATCCTAATAGATATTCGAACATTTATAGAAGGAAAATCGTGCCAACGGATTATTTTCGGAGCTAATAAGATCATCACGGGTTGAAGTGAGTCCGGTACGCACGGGGGATAGGCCGGATCGGTGAATGATCGTTGGATTTTGGGAAACTCTTCAGTCGGACAAGTGAAAGATTGCATTTCTTTATTTTTAGGAAAAGCTTTAGGGAATAATTACAATTTTTTTAAAATTAAAACCTAGAAGTACATCCGAGGTAACGTAACGAAGTTTCGAATGAAATTGTTTTGGTTTTGTCGAAGAATCTATTCGATCATTTCATGGAGCGATCCATCGTAACGGTTAACGTGATCGAATATGTTACGCCGTATCTGTTAAGCTTAGCGTATCGTTACGCTAAGCTTAACAGATTGAAATTGATATACCATCTTCCGAAGGTCAATGGCACTGGGCTGACATTTTTTAAAACAATTATAACAATTTTACCAACCACTTTGGTCGCGTGGCTTGAGTGCGAGTCACGAAAACAAAGTATCGCCGGTCTTGGGTTCGAACCTCGGTACCATAGTCTTGCTAGCGGAAAAATATTATGACGTGACGAAGCTCTTGGCATCTACCGCGCGATAGTGGATATAGTGGTTGTCTGTAGAAGTCCAATGTTTAAAGCCAGCAATTGACGTGACGTAGCTCCGGCGCCGTGAAGTAAACCTAGAAGACCGACTGTTACCGACTGTTATTCTCGTTTAATTTCTTAGAGCATGTACCTAGAGGACCCCTGGTCTTACCGTACGAATAAATCACTACTTCACCCACTAAAAGAAAAAATAGTATGTCCCGTCGCTAATATCCATAGCAGTCGATGCGATGTTAAGTACACAGTAAAAAAAGTTTGTACTTTTTACAACTTAGTGTCCACAAACGTCCACAATTTTCTATTTGTTAATTTTTTAGTTTGACAAAAAAAGTACAAATAAAAATTATCAATGACACGGGAAATGAAAGGGCAGCCTCGTATATTCAAATATAGTATATTATGCCACAAGGGAGGAAAGTGCGTCTTTTCACCGAGCATGAAGTTTGATGCCCGAGCGAAGCGAGGGCAGAAATTCGCACG
Organism: Ichneumoninae sp. A BG-2022a; assembly: GCA_030522665.1. NCBI lineage: Eukaryota > Metazoa > Arthropoda > Insecta > Hymenoptera > Ichneumonidae > Ichneumoninae sp. A BG-2022a. The sequence continues at coordinate 22,204 of JAPYZC010000099.1, forward strand.
AGGTGAAAAGGCACTTCCTCCCGAGTGGCATACGTTATTTTTTGCCCGACTATGCTAAAAAGTGGCCTCATTTCTATGCCTGCAATGGGGATGGATATTTGTCCGCCGCAGTCTCTACTTTCCGCCCCATGTGACTATTTTTCGGCCCGCTGTAGCTACTTTTTGGCCCGCTGTAGCTACTTTTCCTCCCGCTGCGTTACTTTTTGGCCCGCTGGTCAAGAATCGACAACGTTCCGCCCCCGTTGCAGGCATGGAATGTGGACTTTTTAGCGTAGGCGGGCAAAAAATGACAAACGAGTTTGTGATTTATTTAACAAATTATTTTGACGAAATTTCCCATTCCGATTGTACGAAATTATTTTTTACTGTGTAAAAACAAAAAAAAACAATTTTCATTCAAAAAAATAAATTCAAGTCTAATAAGTTAATTCACTGTCGCGTGGAGTGCGTTAATGGCGCGTATACTACGATCGGCGAAAATTGCGCGAATGGTACCGTACACGGCAGCCTGATTGCGGGTAGGCCGGAAGTGCGCAGCGCGCTGTTCTCGTCCGGCACGACCTGGTGGCTATCGAATTCAAAACCAATATCCTAACGCTGGTAGCAGGCGCATCATCGGGAGCACGGAGAAGTGCGGTATACAGCAAGTGAACAGGATAACGGGGGACGTTACCGCGCCGGTAATCGCTCGACATAGATCTCTCTCCTCCTCTCCCCGTCCAGTATCCTCCCGGTGTATGATGAGCGCTCGGGCGGATAACGCAACATCGGCAACGAGCCGCCTGTACTCCGAGGGAATGTGCGTGTTGTACGCTGCCGGACATTGCCTGCCGCGGCGCGAGGCTGCCGCCGACCGGCAGCGACGATCAAACTTTCGATATCGATCACGGGCGCGATACGGTATAATGACGACGAGGAGGCGGTGTATATACGACGATGGGCGACCAGAGCTGACCGGAGCTCGTCGAGGTATATAACTATTGGATGCTGCGGCTTAACCGCAGGAAGCCAGAGCTCTCCTTCGGAGAGATACGCATTATGGTATGTGTGGACGTAACGAGTCGAGGTTTTACCGAGACCGGGAGACGAAATACAAAAGTAAGCGGCGGAGAATGGTGAAATAAAACGGAGGAAATTATGAGATGATTGATAGTTTGGAAGAACCTTTCCTGACAAAGGAAGGACACATTTTTCTGACAAAATCACATGCAGTAAAATTTTTGATTTTGGTAAATTGGTTCGACATAAACCGGAAGTAGTGGAAGCGAAAATACGGGCGGTGCTTCCGTAGCCACGCAACACCCTAGCGGTAGCTTGCAGAAGAGGCAGCATCACCGTCGGAGTGTTGGAGCAGCCAAAGATGAGAGAGGAGTCGGATAGAAATCGATTCCATATCCCTTCTCTTGTGTGCATCGTTCGCTCCCGCGTCTCGCGTGGAATATAGTGGCGATGGAATGAATGTATGGTGTACAGTGGGTAGTAGAACGACCGGCTCGTTAGCTACCTGGTACGGAAGGTGTACGCCTTCTTCGTCCTTCCCTGCATCATCTTCTCCGTTTTCCCCCTGATTCAAGGTCGATCGCGGGAATATGCCGCATATATATCTATCCTCCCATCTCCTCGCGTACCAGCGACGAATAAATTATAACACACTTGTCTCGTTCTACTTCGATGGACAATGAGAGATACGGCCAGGCTGGTCTTGACGTGAAAGTAAGATATTAGGCACGAGTACGAGGTATATCCATCGGCAGATCTCGAAGCACTGAATTTATTGATCTCTGAAAAATAATAGATGTTTTAAAAAAAACATACTCGCTTTTTTAACTTTTTGTTTGCGATACATTTAACCAGTCAATCTTGGTGTGACAAAACTATTACTTCGAGATTGTTATCAAATTTCTGTACCATTAAAAGTTCAGGCGTGAAATATGTGGAGAGTACCGTGAAGGCTTTTACTACTTGACTATGCACGCAGTGTATCTGTATACAGTAGGTTTACGCGCCCCGGGGCGCACGCACCTCTCGATACTCTTGATCACAATTACGCGGTCAGTCATGCGATTATTAATAATTAATCGGGGGATAGCGGGAGAAAGTGAAAAATAGAGAGCACGTGTCTTGCGATCGGGTCGAGGCGAATTGAATTTGTACATTATATGGTAGAAAAAAAAGATACGAATCATCGATCTAATAGCGGCGACGAAAAAAATATTACCGTCACTTTGGTTTACAATATTCTGTCGCAAAAAAAAAATCTTTGTGGTTTTGTAATTAAATTATTGTCGAGACACGTGAAAATAGGCGTTTGGAGTTGATGTCATTTTTACTGATGAAAAAAAATGCTTTCGCGAAGGATCGAATGGGAAGCGGATCGCCTCGAGAGGACGGTCGAAAGATTTCGGCATAAAGCATACACAGCGCTTCCGACGCGAGATAAAGAGCCGATTTTTTTTTTTTTATTAATTTTCGTTCGCAAAGAAATGCACGCATTCGCGGCCATATGTTCGCGAGATGCTCGTTCCCTGCGGGGTTTTAGCCCGAGGGGCCTCGATGGCGGAGCCGCGAGAGTTGCATATGTTGGCTCACGCATGATCGTTCTTCTGGGCTCGTTCGCTAAACGCGGTAGTCACGCACGCGATCCATCGGTTCGTATATACACACCGTTGCTGCATCGTTGCAGTTTTACGCTATACGAAAAACGGACGTTGTGCATCGTGGAGTCGGGCATAGTAATATAAGTGCCGAGCCCTCGAGGTAGTCGCTACTCCACCCCACCGAAAGTATTCCGAGCCATAGTTTATACAGCTCTTATCGAACCGGACCACGTTCGTCCGAGAAAACGAAAGAAAGAACAAAAAAGAAAAACAGCCATGCTCCGCTCTCTGCGTGCCCTGATAATAATGACTGACTGTGCAACGGCTGGCCAAAGCCGAAAGAGCCAAAAGAGCCGATAGAAGGAGGTCCGCCGGTCACCCGAGGGAGAAACCATGTATTTTTGACAATATGTTAAATCAGCCAGTCGAAACTCTAGAGACGAACCGTTTACTAGGAAACCCTTCGAATTATGATAATGGAACAGGTGCAAATGAAACTAATTTTTGGTTGTAGGGTTCTTCGAAAAAATGAGACAACACTTATCGTAAAATTGACTAACCCTTCACGTACGAATTTCGGGCTTGCGTCTCTCAAAACTTTAACAAATATTAGATACAAAAAATATTAGGTTAAGTCAGGTGTTTAGTGTCGTCCTACGATATAGCTACGATGCAGATACTATACGTGTGTAACTTACTCTCTGTAAAACCAATACTAATAATATGGCCAACCATAATATCTTTTAACGTAACAAACGAATGGCGCTGCCGTTTGCCCAGTTTTTAATATATGTGGATACAATATGATTGCACCGATAATTATAATATTGTATGTGCAAGGGTCAGTACGATATGCCACGTGGCCAGATCCCCGCAATTCCCGAATGATATTGCCAGCAAAACCGTTTTCTTTTTAGATTGGCATTTGAAACATTTGACGGAGATTTTTGTCTTTCTGTAGCTCATATAGACAACATAAAATATACTGAGGCATGTTTTGTGCGATTCCTCTATGCTTCTCTAGGCCTGATCGACTACTATTATTGATATGGCCATATCACCCGTCGCGTCCTGGTGATATATGGCCGATCGCAAATATTCTATATATAGAGCTGTAATTAAATCACGCATCGAAAATATCGAAATTTGTGAATGAATTACTTCAGTTCGATGTTTCTAGAGTTTCGTACGATCAAATCTTAAAGGTTTTTTAACGTTCAAACTTCAATTTTCATTCTTTATAAAAGCATGGCCATGTCAGCCCGACTTAACATTTTTTGTTACATCACCACCGAAAAGGAAATTTAAAAGTGCCTAATGTGGTAAAAAAAAATGTCGGCTGTCGCCTTGGGCCCTGATGACGCCCCGACAAGGGATCGTCAGCTAACGTTCAACAAATACCGCACTAAAATCCCTCCCTGAGCATTTTTCGAAATTGAATCTTTTCGACTCAGCGGCACGAGTCAAGCATGAACACCGTGTTCATGCTTGACTCGTCCATTCTCACTCGAGCGCCAAGGTTGGTCCATCGGCATCGCCCCGGATGATGAATGCGCGTTAGCGCGGGAGTGCGCGAAGACAAAGATCCTGAGGGACTCCCTCCCGGCGTGGAACAGTCGCATTAGTTCGCGTCGCTCCCGCTGAGCGCAAATTAGAGCCAGACCTCCTCTCTTCTCCACCTCATCTCTCGCGCGCACGGTCAAGTGATCGCGCTCGTTTCGCACAGCGAAAGCACTGGTAGAGCTGAAGGCGAGAGAACCGGAGAGAAAGATATGACGACGAGAAGAACGAGTGAAGTAGGCAGAGGGACAGGGCGCGAGAGGAGAGAAGAGGAATAGGGCTATAGCAGCCGGCCCGGTATAAGGACCTCGCGGAGATGCTGAGGAAGAAGAAGAAGAAGCAGAAGAAGAAGAAGAAGAAGTGGAAGCGGGAAGAACGCGATGAACGACCGCAATCAACGCAACACCGGCGCGCGGTCCGGCGAAAATTGCCTGGTATATACACCCGGAATATATTATGTACCTACAGCGCGAAACGAGCGGGGCCGCGCACTCTTGAACCATACTGTTGTATAGTCCATACATATATATATATGTATATATCTCGACTGTGTTATTGTACACGCGGGTGTTCCTCGAGCCACCCGGTCCCGAAGACCGCGCGCAACGCTCCCGCCACGGTTCAAGAGGTCCCGCGGACTCCGCGGGACCGTCCGGCACGAGCGTGAAGACACTCAGCGTCCACTTTATACCATTACATTTTATCAAATTCTCATCACGCGCTTCTATTCTTTAAAACAGACGCGACAAGTGTTGTTGCGAGGATAATTGTAAATTTTACTAGCGAAAAGAAATCATTTTTTCTTAATCCTGAAGAGACAACCTCCGTCGTCACGAAGTACGGTATATACGAGTCTATCCACGTTAAAAAACACCATACCTTTTGAACCAAAACTTATATAGATATATAAATATCTATATAAATATACAGATAGTGTCGATTATTCGTGTTCTGAGGTAAATATGTTGAAGCAACGACGTGTAACAAAGAAAATGCGTAGCAAAAAATTATACAACGAAAATAACAAAATTAACTAAAAACCAAACAGAACTAATTTATCTCCTGACACTAAAAAAATAAAATAATAATAATAATAGTTTGATGGATTACTCATTTACGATTAGATAGACATACCAAGTGGTCGCGTGGTAAATGAAAATGGTGAAAATTGACACCGGTACGTCATCGAATAGCGATAAATAACACGAGCGTATCGGTAGCTGTATTCCCTTTTAAAATAATTCCTGGATATTGGTTTTGACACGATGCCCTCGGGACACGAGACGTAAATCATGCGAAGCCTCTGAGTCGCTCGGTACGACCGCGCGCGGGAGAGAGAGTACGATGGGAGTCGAGAGAACCCGCAGTAGAGAGGCTCGCCGAGTTCAAGCCAAATCGACTCCCGTTCGCGAGGATATAACTACATAACGCCTGTTCGCTCATTATCGTGACGTATTGCCCCCGTGCTACTTAACGATCCTGTCTCTGGTCAGCGACCAGAACACCAGAAGCGCGGTACGTCATCGACCGGCGACTTGTACGCTCCTGCCCTTTCGCACGGTTCTCACGATCGATCGTGCTCTCGATAATTCGTCTGGAATCGCAAAAATCGCGAGCGAGCCGAAGTTCGGATTTATTAATTTTTTTAAACGCCCCGCTGGGTCACTGTAACACCGTTGGATTTATTGATTCGGGATACTCATGCGAAAGAGAGCGTGATCGCGACACCGCGGGGGTGGATCCGCGATGCCGGCACCAGCCTCGTTAAACAGCGGGGTACTCGATGGAATTATTGCCGATGAAAAAAATATATGTATAATTGAGACGTTCGAGAGATCGAGGTGCCGCGGGCTCAGATCTCGATTCTATTCGAAATAAGTTCGTATCTTTTCCAAATAAAAAAGAATAACTTGTGGGGGTAAAAAAATGTACCCACCTGCTCGGCTCGGCAGTTTATTTTAACCATTAAAACTGAAAAAGACAATCGGTGAAACCGATTCAGGACAAAAATTACAATTTTAACTTTGGCACTTTAGTGTTGATTTTTTTGGACCGCTGCACGCGATGATTAATACGACTGCCAAGAAACGATTTTTTTAATTAGACACGTTTCGTTCGTAAATCATTTTTCTTTTCCTTGGAACTCCGATTTAAACAATTTTCTTATTTAATTTTTTTATTTCAACCGGAAGTCACTTCCGGAGCAATTAAGTCCCCATTACTCTTCGCAGTCTCGTACGTGTACTTAGGGCAGAATGATAAAAAAAAAAAAAAATAGATGAGCTTTAGAATCGTTATACTTCGCATTGGCAGAAGATTGCGCGCAGTGTTGCGCTCCAGGCCTCCTACTGGCGATTGGGAGTGATCTTTTTCGAGATCGTACAAACAGGAAGATCGTAAACGGGTCTGAGGCGCAACGGAGCATCGACGCACAGCTCGACGCTGTTGGCTGTTCGAGAAACGAACAAGCCGGAGGCGCGTACAGAAGACGACGAGGAGGACGAGGACGACGACGATGACGACGACAACGACGACGACGGCGACGGCGACGACGGCGACGAGAATCAAGCTCTCGGGGTCCCGGTTCGGCGAGAGAGCCACCAGCTCTCTCAGTGCGCTCAGCGCGCCCCATTACCGTCAACGGGCACTCCCGTTCGAGAGACGCCATAAAGCCATAAACAGGGCGACCTGTTAGTCGATACCTGTTAGCCGAGCGACGTCGCGAGATCTCGTCGTCGTTGAATCTCTCTCTGTTCCTCTCCCGGCTTCACAGATTTTTAACTGCGATCATATCGGAGAAGAGTAAAGAAGGAGAGGCGAAGAAGAAGAAGGGAGATAACAAGAAAGAAGCGTGGAAAGGAAAGGAAATAAATGAGAGAAGCGAAGACGAGACCCCCTCCGGATAAAAAAGAAATGAAAATAAAAAAAAAATGTTTTTTTTTTCCGGCGGGAGCGAGAAGACCCGGAGGATAATACTGCCGCGGGGATATTCCTATAGGAGATATTCCTATGGGACGCCCACGCCGAGCCGCCCGCGGTGCGTGAGATACTCTCTCGCCCGGTCCGCGAAGATGACCGGTGAGATGAGAATAAGTAAAGGGTTAAAGTTAGAAACTTCGGCAACAGGTTGATGGTATAAATCCACCAGTCCATTTACCCTGACTTTGGGTTTTCAATATTTTATATATATTTGTTCTCCGCAGAGATCCATCTTTTTCGGGTTTATTTTATAAGAATAAATAGAAGAACGGGGGGCGAAATGGACCGATGTCTTCCATTTGTGACCTGAGCTTTTACGTGCGAAAAAAATTGATCTCAACAGTCCATTTTGCACCGGTGTTCCGTTTTGCCCCGTTGTCCTCTAGAAGCGCCGCGCTCGATCGCCGATAATGAAAAATCTGCTAACGACGTCTCAGACACTTTTCGTGTACGTAAATCGTAAAAACTTGAGAATAAGTAAAGGGTTAAAGATAGAAACTTCGGCAACAGGTTGATGGTATAAATCCACCAGTCCATTTTACCCTGACTTTGGGTTTTCAATATTTTATATATATTTGTTCTCCGCAGAGATCCATCTATTTCGCGTTTATTTTATAAGAATAAATAGAAGAACGGGGGCGAAATGGACCGATGTCTTCCATTTGTGACCTGAGCTTTTACGTGCGAAAAAAATTGATCTCAACAGTCCATTTTGCCCCGGTGTTCCGTTTTGCCCCGTTGTCCTCTAGAAGCGCCGCGCTCGATCGCCGATAATAAAAAATCTGCTAACGACGTCTCAGACACTTTTCGTGTACGTAAATCGTAAAAACTTGACGCGAAAAAGAATTGAAAAAAGAATCATCGTTTCCCGTAGTCGCCCTACCAGTGCTCTCGTGCTGTTCGAAGCTGAAGAGATTCTCTCTCCGTCAGTCCCCACGGAATTTCGGTAATTCACTCCGGCAGGTAATGGCACCTTTCTTGTATCATCGCGATTAAAGCCACGGAATTTTATTCACGTTATAATTTATGATAAAACCGATATCGCTCGAGCATAGAGACACTTCGTCTGTATCCTTCGATATTAAAGTACACACACGTGGATCATGGCATAATAGAGTAGAAGGGTATCTCTCGGGCTGGAGCGGTAAAAGACACGTGCGTATGCAGTCCCTCTCCGTGCTGCTGTGCACTAGGTCGTCAGCGGAGAATTTCGATAATTCACCGTGACGAAGATAGTGGCAATTTGTACTGTGGATAATGACGAAATTGGTATGGTAGAGTAAAAAAAAAAACTTGTGCACCGGTAAAAGGATAGCCGATCGAAAGATATATTCTTATTTTACTTTGGCGCCTGTTACTTTGATGGATATCTCGATCATCGATCTTTCTCGCGCTAGCGTTAAGATATTCGATAGTCGGTGCTGCAGCGATGATGAAATTGATTCTTCTCCTACAAGGAAGCTTCCATAGATATTAACTTGTGAGGACATCGTCGAGAACTGTGATTAATTTTTTTTGTCAAGAAATTTCGTTTCTGGATTTATCATTCGAAAAATATGATTCTTTTTAACGAAAAAAAAAAACACTAAATCAGCCACCGATGTTGTAGGTACACATTAAGGAACCTTATCGGCCAGGGGTATCGCGAATTTTCCACCGGCAAAACGACCGGTTTGGTTGCGTGCCAGAGGGCAAATTGATTCGTCATGAATCAACGAAAATAAAAATGGTAATGTGAAAGCTCCCTAACCGAAATCTACTAAAATTCATCAGCGCGCACTATGACACTATTTTTATGTTTGTTCTCGTTTCCCACTTTCCCTTTAACTCAACGTTCTGTTTGCAAAAAAAAAGAGAAACAACTATGAATTTCTCGTTCCTTAGGGTTATTACGTGGACCCCTAATAAGTGTCCTGCGTACTCTAATTCAGGTAGCACGAGTCCTCCCGACTTTCCTGCGCTGAGACGCAAGGCGCTTTCCCCTTTCGTCTCACTCGCCGTTAATTATACCAATTTTGACATCGCCCGATCCGAACAATGTATGAGGGAGAGAGTATATAGGGAAAGCTACGAGCACGAGGCGTTGCCGTTGGATATAATTATTCCTTAACGAGACGGTCGTGCGTAGCCGCCTACCGCACCGACTGTACATACGTTCCTCTATATACTACATAAATGTACCACTACGGTATTAAAAAAAAATATATATATATGTATACAATAAGTACCAGCACACGCAGCTCGCACGCTTTCAAAGGGGTTTCTTCGGCACACCTTGCTGCGACCGCGGCACGTACTCTGCGAGAGAATAAATGTAGTGCGTCCGACATATGCCGCCCAACCGTACGACACTCGAGCGCATTCGCTCCCGTCTCAGCGTAGATATATACCCGGGCGCATACAGGCCTCAATGTTTTGCGTGTGCGTGAACGCAATCACGCAGATAGTATCTCTCCTCCTGCCGCTGGAAGGATTCTCGTTACGTTACTGTATACATATATATACACGCGCGCCTTCTCTCACCGCTGATGATGGCTTAAGCTCACATACGCACAATATTTCTGTACAGTATGATAAATAGACGTATAGTACGCTTTATATATTGTATGTATCGTAACGCTGAAAGAAAATCCATTTGCGTTGTACGAGAAGACAGAGAGGGAGATACATAATTAATTTAGCTCGATCGGTAATACGATGTTTATTAATGAGAAACATCAGTTCTAAACGAAGGTTGTTTCGGAACGCCATTTTGAGATTTCGAGAAGACAGGATTTGTTGCATGAAAATAATTTTATTAGTAATAATAATAATTATAGGTGGCGAATAATTGTGGAACGAAATCCTTTTTTTTCCGAATTCGTTGAAATTCCCCTTAAGAGTTCGAAAAGATAAATTCGACTAAAGTTCGAAGCGATCCGCGCGGTCGCCATTAATATTGCATCCGCGACATGCTTACGTCTTGTTCTCTATATTGACTTTGACGCATGCGCACCCGCGCAATTGCGTTTGGACATGGAAAATACGGAAACGTTGGGAAAGAATTACGAGCTCGCGAGGAAAGACACGTGCCAAGAATTTAAATCTTATTGTTCGTTCTTCTCGGTACCGTTTGTCACGATAATTTAATAGAAATCGCATCGGGATTGATTCATCGGACAGTGGAGCGGTCGTGGCGGGCATTGAGCCTGGGCGCGTTGCCGGAAGCTGTGCGCAGCTCGGATACAGGATCATACGAAGTAACCCGCCGAGCATTATCAACCCTCACGCATTAATAAACTTTCCACGATGCTTTTAACAATTTCCAACGTGTACAGTATAAATAAGCCTCGTTTCGAGCGATGCGTGAGGTCGTGACGAATGTTTAAGCGTTTCGAGAATCCTTGACGATTCGTCAAGGGTCGTTCGACGGCCACCGGGGCGTTCCTACCGCGGGGGATAGCGCAGACCGCGTGGTGATTGGCTATTTTTATCAAGCAGTGATCAAAGTGTGTTTTAACTTTCCGAAAGATGATTGATCTTTGTGATGAAAGACCACACATATTGTCCGAACCGTATCCTCACACTCGCAATTATCTGCCGAGTATCGATGCAAAATTGATATAAAATGTAGTCACGATTATCGACAGAAAAAAAACGACGTTCTCTGGAAATTAAATGCGTCACGATTTTTCTTTAGATGGATAGATACCATCTTTTGACATGCGCCAAAGGCCAAATTGATTCCGCGTAGGATGCCAGGAAAAAATTATAATAATCACCGGGGATGCTCGAATCGTTGGAGCTAATGACGTTTATTGCTGAGCGCAAGAAATGATATCGGCCAGAGGTCTCAGGATTTGTTTTATATGCGGATGAAGACCATCTCTCAATGTATGCCAAAGGCCAAATTGATTCGTCGTAGGATAAGAGAAATAAAAAGTGAAATGCAATCGTATGGGAAACTAAATGACCAGTCGGAAATTGTGCATCACGTCGTTCTATCATATGGGTTTGAGGCCAATTGCTGTGTGCTTGCCAATAACTGTGCTTCTCATGTTGCGCTGGAGATATGCCTTCCTGGTCCAAGGCTCTATCCTCGGGCTAGTAACTACGGTGGTGGCTTAAGGTGACGTCGCCTCTGACTTCTTTGACAGATGTCCTGGGGTCCGAGTAAGAAGTGTGCGCAGCATCAAGCTCTTCTCTCCTTGCGCCTGGCTGCAGGCAACTCCGCTCGGTGCAGTCTTAAATTCTTCTTCTTCTGCCTCTCGCTTCTGCTTCAACTTGGGAATTCTTTACTCCGATCTAACTTACTCTCGGGTTCGTAATATACTGTACGGTACGCACAGCCTCTCGGTTACATGCCTAATGGTCGCTCGTTCATCATCGCCTCTCGCGCGGGCACGATTCCCCTCGTATGCCCCAACACTCGCGAAATATTAATGACTTTTCTATTAATTCCTTCCGTTTCGCGTGCGTTATTACTCCAACCTTCAGTGCTATACGAGCGTGTATCATCGCTGCACGCATATGTCGCGTGATCTCCCGGGATCTCGAAGCGCAGGTGACCGGGGCTAGTTGACACATGCGAATTCAGATTCTCCAATGCTCTCGCCGAGAAATGAAATTAACCAGAAGTCTGGAAATTTTTTTGTGGACAGACAGAGATCATCTCTCGATATGTGCCAAAGGGCAAATTTATTCGTCGTAGGATAACGGAAATAAAAATGCGAAAGTAATCGTAGGGGTAACCAGGACACTCTACGCGTTGGGCCTTTCAATGTTTTATGCCCCAATTAAGAAGTGGTGTTTGCCTAGAGTTCTCGCATTTTTTTGTTTGCCAGACACACACCATCTTTCTATGCCTGCCAAAAACCAAATTAATTCCTCGTCCAGAAAGTCACAAAAAACGAAACAATCCAAAATGTCACAAATAACCCCGGCCATCTCCATGCAAGTTCGTGACCACTGCGACAAGCCGATAAGGACTCGGCATGGGTGGAAAATTCACCGCTCCGTTCGACATCCAAACACCAGATAACCACCACGCGCCTCCTCGCGTGTTACCCTATCGCGACATCATTCATCCAGGCAAATAAACCCGTGCGTAATGCGCCATGAAATACGACCCGCGTTTATCAGGAATTCACGATCCATAAACATATAGATACAAATATAAACATACGGTATGACATTGCGCCTCATGAGAGCTTTCCAAGCCGGTGGGTCACGCGATTTCTTTGACTGCGTGTGTACGTACGCGTGCATTTTTCTCTCTCCCTCGCCGGAGCCTTCGTACAGTGTAAAACTACTCTGGTGCGCACGATGGTTCAGTTACATACCCGAGCTATAACACACTGTACGAGTGACGTTTTTTTTTCAAGGAGTCCCACCGGAATGAACGAACATGCGATCAGGTAAATTCAGTCAGGCAGGTAGAGGATAGGTTGACTGGTGCTGCACGACTTCGCCCCAGCCTATCGCAATTCTATATATATATGTATGCGTACGTGATCGCAGGTGATCCAGTGGCTTCCGGTTTTCCCTTCTACCGATCTCGAGGACTTGTGTTACTGCGCTATGTGCTACACCTACTGGCCGAGGCTCTCCGCCGGTTCGTTGTCGCGCGTTCTTCAAGGCTTTTTTCCTCTTCTTGCTGCTCTTCCTTCTCGCTCGTTCTTCTTCTTGTTCTTATGCCTCTTCGAGTCCTGTGCGACGGTCACGTACCGGAGGATTGCGGAGACTCTGAGGAAGGACGGAGCCGAGGATGGAGGTGATCCGGGCGGTGTTCTCCACCCCCCGTCTTCGTTCAGCTCAACGGACGTCGCACCTCGGGACACGGAAAGACGTCGCAGCTTCGGCCGTCTTTGCGCAGGCTACGCCGAACCGTCGTTCAGGCCCCATTAGCCAACTGATTAGCGGCTTTAACCGGTAAGCGATTCCCCGAGTGTGGCGGCGCGGAAGCGATCCGATTCGAGCTCGAGGGATCTTGGCGGAAGGGGAATCCCCCTCTGGATCCACAATCCGGTCGACGGATTGGCAAATGTACCGTCACGAAGAAAAATTGTCAAGTCCGGTAGGAAAGTGGGCGGCGATCGTTTCGTTGTTTTTCTTCAAAGTACCTACGGCGAGAGCCAAGTAATCCGTAGCTGAGGAGCGAGATCGTTACCCAGCTCTGCAATCAATTAATTTATTATTCCAATTTTTTTTCTCCTCTCCCGCCGTACATGCGGCAGGAGAGGCCCCGAAATTTAGTGAACCGTCGAACGATCCTGTTCGCCGCGGAGAGGAGTCTCCCTGGACGGTAAATTAACGATTCGCATTCGAGTATCGTGCGCGCACCGAGGCCTCATCCACGATCGGGTCTCGATACTCCCGTCTTCCTCGCTCCCTCGGCTCGGTTGCCTCTCGGTCTGCCGACGGTACAAGAAAAACGAGGTAGCGGGTTCCTTATCGGAACGAGAGCAATCGATCGTCGATTATCGATGCTTGTCTTGACTGGCAAGTACGCCCAGCCGGCGGCGTCGGCGGCTCGGCGAACGCGCGCGGCAGCTGTTTACATCGTGCGTTTCGTCGTACGAACCAAGAAGGCAGGTGGAATTCTCGCTAAAGGTAACCCACCACTTTTGTATAATGTCGAGCACGATCCGAATTCCGTGCTGTTCCTCGCCCTCGCCATCGAGCGACCCCTAATGACGCCGTTTTCGGGAGCGAAGCGTTCACCGACACCCCTACATCAGATTCTCTTTACCGACAGAGTCCCGACGGTGGGAGGCTCGGCGCCGTCTCGAAGGACTTTATGACTCTTAAATGGCTCGACGAATCATCTCCAAATTTTCATCAAAATATTGGACACTTGGCACTTCCGTTACAATTTTTTGACAATTTTTTCACTGAGAACTACGTCCATCGATTAATTACCCTTCCTTCGATCAGTATTTCTTTTTCACCTACCACGGGAAGTTCTTTCGCGCATCTCGTTATCCCCGAGCCACGTGCAGGGAATATAACCACCCTCTAGCACAAACGCTCCTAATCGACGTCGCATCTTCCTCACGTATTCCCTCGGTAGATATTCTCTCGGGCTCTCTTCTTCTGCACAATAATTCCTCCTCCAATTGTAGACCCCGCTCCGCCGTTACCGCATCGGACACTCAGCGACGCGTCGAATCTTTCGCAACAAATCAAAATATCAATTAACCAGCGAGAAACCAACTGCACAGTCTCGATCGCCGCCCCCCCCCTTCTTACTTTCTCACATTTTCGAGCCATATCTACCGATGAAACAAACACATCTCCGTGCAATAAACCGAACCCGGTAAGTGTCTACGGTAACCGCCATACGCGCAAACACCTTTGGCATTCCGTTATCGGCAACTCGCCGATCGGCTCTCGCCGCTTCGAATGATACCGGAGGCTCTGTCTCGCTCCCAGCAGCCTCGCGACTACCGCGCATCCCTTTCTCGCTCGCGATCGGACCACTCTCTGGACCCGAGGATGTGATAAAAAAAAAGAAAAGAAAATACCGGTGAAAATAAGGCTGTGAGACACGGCAAGTAAGAATTAACGAAGCGAAGGAAGCCGAGAATCAGGATTGTATGGATTAAAAGGGGAAAGGGCTGAGCGGACCAACTCGAACCTGTTCGAACGGCGCGCAACCCACCTGCAGCCTCAGTTACACGCTCTTGCCGCTCGGTTCTCCGCGAGAGTAAAAGTGAGAATGAGACGAAACGACGTCGAGAGGGGGAGGGACAGAGATGAAACGGCTATGGGTGGAAAGACCCATAGGGGGGAGGGAGAAGTGGCGCGGGTCGTTTAGTTAAAGGAAGATCAAAGGGACACCGGCAATAATTATAGAAATATGCGCGTTGATGCGGCAAACCGCGATTCTCTCTTGGGTCCTCGCGTTGCGTCGCGGGTCGGAACGAGAGAGGCCCGTGAAAGGGGGGTGTTCGCAACGTCGCGACACTTGGATATCGGATCTTTAAAGATTTTTCTCTTTTTATGCATTTATTTTTTATTCCGCTGAGCTCGCCGCTCGTGGTAATACAGTTATCTAGTCGAACGGTACGGTATCGGAGGACGTAATCTGTAACACGCTGTTTCTCGCTTCTCGACAATCTGGTCTGATAGGTATTTTTTTTCGATCTTATCGCGATCGGCTTAATCGAGAGAGACGAAAGGGATTTCGCGAAGATCTTTTTTTATCAAGCTCATTACTGGATGGCTTGAATTTTAGCGATATCTAACTAATATGTATATTGAAATTCTTAGTCGATATAGAAAATTCTATAGATAGGACAAACTGTGGAAAGGTGCTAATTAATATATGTATAGGTATGTTTGAAAAAAAAGAATTCGTTCAAGCATTTACGTGACAAATCCAAACTTTTCAGAGAGGCCAAGGCAACTTTTTTAACTGTGTAATCAACCATCGCAAAATCCAGATATCCCAAAGGCCCCGTCAATCTTTCATCGTGCGTATAAATAATTATAATCGTTTTATAACGATATAATAATACCTGCGTGCCAAGTGGACCGACGATAATCATAACCGCGAGGGGTGGAGCGACGGGTGTGTGATCCTTGTTATTATTCTAATATTAGTCAAACAGTGAAGAGGTGCTCCGTGTTAACGAGCTTCGTGTATTACCGTAATTACCTTCATATTATTCAAATCTCTCGAGTCACTCAATTATTCTTGGCTTGTACGGTCCAGTGAGCGACAGGAGCTGCCCATCAAAAAGAATAAATAAAATTTCCACAAATTTCTTGAAATGTGTGTTTTCAACTTTGATTCCAATATCATATTTATTCAAATTTTGTCTCATTTAATTTTAAATGATGAAAAAAAGTTTGCTCGCGGCAAAATTTTTGAGATTTACCGGCATACGTATGAGAGATTTACCCGATGACCCAGTTACTTCTCGCAAGTTGGTTTTACACCGGGCGCGTGCTCGCGTGTAAACCTCTCGAGTCGCCGACGAACGCGCTGCACGCCAACGTGGACAACAATTATATATTTGGCGCCCCGCGGCGTATACCACCAATTCTGTACGTACGTACGGTGAGCGAGCGAGAGTTGCATAGCTCATGAAAACGGCATCACCGGCCGGCAGTCTCGGGAGAAACGAGATGGGAAATACACGTACCAATATTAATCTCGGACACAGTCCCGAACCGTGTGAGTTCTAAGCCGTTCGCGAGGCGCTTGACAAATGCGGGACACGGCGCGATAGCTCCGAATTTTCCGACGAGTGAAACGTCTAGCTTGTGTGTTGCGTTAGCCCCGCTATACACGAACACCCTCGACGTCAAATTTTCGACTTCGTGGAAGTTGGGATTGCACTAGGTAATTTGCGGGATGGAGGAACCCGAGGGCGAGAACGAGTATACAAACTGCGTCTCGTACGTAGTTTTCCAACTCACCCGACACAGTAACCGGGGGCGCTCCAGCGAGCCTGAAACTTTATAAACACCATTGCGAAACATTAGCACTGGATGATTCATTGTTCTACAATTATAAATTACGACTTTTCACAGCTGAAACAATTTTCTTGCAATGATTTTTTCAATTATTTTTAATGATTGGCGATGTTTTAAAATTATTTTTAATTATTTTCCGGTGAAACTTCTAAAAATCATTATAATTGATCTGAGAGCAGTTATTCCGCATCTCTTAAATCATTTTACGCGAATTTGCTCTCTTTCCTTTCTATTCCCGCAAGATTGCCTTAATCGAGATACGATTAGTCTGTCAAAAAATAAAATATGGCAGCGGAGTTGAACAAATCTCTAATACGCATTGGACGCGCTGATAGAGGTGCGTACATTGCGAATACGCGCGGCTTTATTACAGGATGCACCTATTTCACCGTGTTTGTTGGAACTTTTGCGGCACAGTTGCGCCGAGGACCCCGAGATACTGAGTCTAGTGGCGGCGGCGTCGGCGCCGCGACGTATATAATTACGTGATAATTCAAAAGCGCGCGTGAGTTACACGTTGAGCGCACCAAGCTTCGGCTGCACGGGTATAATTGTCGATTAGCCGATGGCGAAGCGCGTTATTTCCAAGATTCTTGCGAGATCCCGATTAATGAGCTTGTGCCAACAACTATGTCTTTCGCGCGACGAATCACGTATCAACTACGTACTAAACATTATACTGCACGCCGTTCGCGGAAACTGTAACTCTATCTCGATCGATGTGAGAGGCCTGCGTATAACGCAGACAAAATATATCGCTGCGATCTCTATTTAAACGGGAAATGAAGAAAAAAACAAAAACTAGATGCATTATGAGAAATAAAGAATTATCATAAGATACTAGCAGTTTATTATTATTATTATTGTTATTTTACTTTTTGTTTACTGCGAGTTTTTCTCATACTGAGAAAAAAGGATGGTATTTCCTACTACAACGAATAGTCCCCAGAGGGGACGTCTATATAGATAGTTCGCGATAGTATATATTCAATTGATTTAACTATAATCATAGTTACAACTATAATTTTTGGTCATTGTCGTTACTGTAAAACATAGACGTCCCCCCTGGGAACTATTTACTATGTAAGCTTTTCTTAGTGTAAATTCGTAACTGATATTATTTTTCATTTGTAAAAGCGTTCATTTAAAAATTAAGTTTCTTTTGTAAAAGCGACTCCCCTCCTCAGCTAAGGGCTGCTTGACCGTCGGGTTTTCTCCGCTCGGTCTGTAAATGGCTATTGCAAATAATAATAAAGCTATCAAATTTGGGACTCTGCTAGTAAAATAATATATTTAACATTTTTAAATACGTTAATCGCAACTAACTGTTTTCGTTAACTTTCCTCCGGGCACAAAAAAACAATACAGCTTGAATTGCTATTTAAAGTGTAAAAATAGATGTGAGAACAGCTTGCACGCGGTTTCAAACTCATTTTCAACTTTAAGGGGGGAGTTTTCGACGTCTCCAAGAATCGAGACTTAAGTCTCGTCCTTTCGCCCCTCTCGGCTCGCGCGGTCCGTCCAGTTAATTTCATTTCTACTCCAGAAAGGCTCGTGGGACGAGGTCTTCGCGGTGTCTCGGGCTACGCGAAGATAAATTCAACTTGCGGTGTCCTAAATAATGCGAGCTGCCGTCTCCGCTAGCGCGAGCCGTGAGTCTTCCCGACGTGTACCCCACGTACGAGTCTCGAACTCGGCGAGATGAAGTTCCCGAGGCGAGACGTAGGATAGAGAAGTAGAAAAGGGAAGCAAAGTCGCGTTGACACGCCCGAGGATTACGTCCCGTAAACTTTAGTAAATCACGGGACGAAGACGACAAGGGAAAAGGAGTAAAGCATTGCGGAGAGTTCTCTCTCGCGGATCTCTGCAGCGTGCGTTATTACATAGCGGGTTCCAGGTGTCCGGGCAGGGACGTCACGAACCTCGGGACGATTCACGAGAGAGCTACCGAGCCGCCTTGCGGTCATACACGCGCTCACGGACACGGAGAAAGAGACTGGACACCTGGAGGATAATTTAATATTCGCAGAGAGCTCGAGGCTCCAGATATAAACGTCAAGCGGAACAGATATAACCATCGTCGCCGAGGAAACCGTGCGCGCGATACACGGGCGCGTGCGTTACCGCCAGGCGGTGCCGCGAATGTTGCGCAATGCCCGGGAACAGCCTCAGGGATGAGACATGGTAAGGAAATTATTAAATCCGAATTCCGCTCCTCCCCTAACGTATAAATTTCGATAGCGGAAACGATATGTTTCTGAATACCCCGCCATTCGGCGAAAGGAGGCCACTAATTTCTCAAAACAAAAAGAAAATTTCTCTCTCGCAAATAAAATTTTTCAAAAAATCGCTCCTTAGTTCGCCGTCGGTTCGACGAAGATGCTCGGGCCATTTATCAGCGCCTCGGAGGAGAGGCGACGAAATCGGCTGGTAACAAGTGCGCCGTGAATCACGATCTCCGATCTCTCATTCTCTCGCCTGTTCGACGAAACTTAGTGAATCCTGGTTCCCCCGTCGGAAAGAATAAAACAAAAAATAAAATAAAATAAAATCGCGGTCCTGCGGTAAACAAGGATCGTGAGAGTGCGAAGTGTTTAATTACACACGAGGCGAAGGTAGTCGGAGCCCGACACCTCTCCGGCAGCTCTACCTGCTCGGGGTTGCAGGGTAATCGCGGAGTCTTGTCCGCTCCTAGCGAAACAGGAAGTACAGTTCGCCTTCTATTCTCACTGACTCTCCGATTGTCTCGCTTCCCTCTTTTCGACGTAAAAAAAAGTTGAAAAAAAATCACATCGCGCTGAAAAGTGGAAGAGAGCTCTCCCGCGGGAGAGCGTAGGATAGAGTCGATTAGGCACGGCCGCGAGCACATGCGAGTTCACCGGCGGGTATATCGTAGGCGCGATAAATCTTCGGTGAGTCAGGTGGACGATGGTCATCAGCTAGTCCCTCCGCGTGTAGCGTAAAACCGTGTAGTGAGGGGTATAAGAGGAGAGAGTCTCCTCATCGCGGAGAGTAGTAACGAAGAGAGAAAAAGCGTTTGGTTGCGGCGATGGTGGCGGAGTCGGCCGGCAAGCTCCTAGCAGCGCGCGGAGTCACCCGGAGGGCTCTCTCTTCGGGGTTAAGCTCTCCGGACGTTCTCATGCGCCCGCGGACGCGGACGGCCTAGCGACGACCTCCGACCCAACCGGCCACAACTTACAAGTCCGGCAACGCGCGCGCCCGTTCGCCTATGCCTCGCGAGCGAGTGCACGATCCTCCTGCTGCTGATCTCCTCGTACAACCGAGGCCACGGCGATGCACCCGCTACGCGAGTAGCTCTTTCTACGTTACTCACGCGCTGCATTGCTCTCCGAGCCCACTGGACGGATCACGACGGTCCGGAATACACAATTCGGTCGGTGGATCGCACAGTGTTCGGGTGAAATTTTTTCAACGGGCAAAACGGCAGAAATCAATCATCGATTGATAGTTCGATCGATAACTGATACTGATTGAGCTTTTTTTTACCGTGCAGGGAAACGCATTTTTTCATTTTGGCATAATAAAAGGAAGAATCCGATTGAAAGGGTTAATAGCGGACGAGTGATTGAGTCGTTTTTCGTCGACGGCTTTGAAAAAAATCTTAATTATCGTCGAATCGCCATCGAGATGCTGCGATTAGTTTGTCACGCGAGCCGGTCGTCGGAGAAATGCGCCCGCATCGGGGAGAGGGGGGGGGGGGGGCGACCTTAATCGCGAGAGTCCGATGTGTTCCTTAATTATCCACATTGTCCACCCGCGGATGCGCGACGTCACACAAACTTTTCTGCCCGATCATTGCGTCTCCGGGGACTCTCGAAGAGTTTTTCCCACACGCGTCATCGAGATTCTCACGGCCCATCTCCGCGTAAACGGCATCCATGGATAATCTTTGAAATTCTTGAAAAATCGTTCACACTAAACATTGATAAAACGAATGAAACTTTTTTAGTTCGATTCAGGCTCCCCCCGAAGCGAAATAAAATAATTTCTACCGAGTGTGTCGCGGACTTCGCGGCAGCTCAACGACTGTGTAGAAACAACGTAACGAATTTCCATTTTCCACCAACGCTCGCGTGCGAAGCCACCGGTGTCTCGAGAGTAATGGACACCGCGAGCTCGTCGTTTCACGAAAAAAAAAGAATAAAAAAACACGCTCGAAGACCACCCGGACACCTGGTCCGGGCTTCAGCGACAGCGACAGAAAACAACGGTGAAGAATAATTGAGAAAAAATATATATATAAAAAATAAACACAAAAAAATTTAAGTAAAAGAAATCTTGTCACCGGTCAGCAGGAGAACATACTAGAACATGTGCTGGCGCTGATATTCGATCAATATTTACACGCGACTCGTGGGCGGATTCGAGATAGAGAGGAGAAAAGAAGAACGAGGTCCAGCGCCCACGCCATCAGCGCGCAGCATCCCGAATGGCAGGTTGTGCTCGAGTTGAAACATTGAGACAGAAAAAAATAAAATCAAAACTAAAATCCATAAGTCCTACGCATCGGGACGCCCGAGACTCGAGTTCGGAGACATAAGATCGAAACTGTCGAAACATCTCGAGTTTCTCTATACCGAAGTGACGAGCCGGGAACGCGATCGAAAGCTTTCGCCTGCTCGTTATTTATATCTAAACAGTGATCGTCCTCTTCCCCTTTCGTAATCAGATGGAAAAAGAGGTTTTCCACTGAGGCATTCTGTTCGATCGTGGGAAAACTTTCGTTACAGGTTGGTTTATTAATTACCACAAAAATTCTCTAAAATGGATCCATTGATCCTCAAACTGCCAATCGCGTGTTACCGATCTTCTAGCTCCGCCGTCGTTCCTCGTCCGCGGGCCCTCTCGGGGTGCTCGCATGACGCACCGTGATTACTCAAATGTAACCACAAACTCGAAAGCTCACTTGCGACTTTGCCGGTGAGGAACGGCGTCTCGGCAAAACCGCATCTCCCATCCAACGGGTAAAATTTCTTGATCCAGCTGTGTGGGTCTCCTCTGTGGACTTCCGTTCGCTTATTCCTCTCTCTGCCTCTCCCTCGTTCGTTCTCGAATCAG
This sequence comes from Ichneumoninae sp. A BG-2022a, assembly GCA_030522665.1. NCBI lineage: Eukaryota > Metazoa > Arthropoda > Insecta > Hymenoptera > Ichneumonidae > Ichneumoninae sp. A BG-2022a. The sequence goes on from JAPYZC010000099.1 coordinate 43,884, forward strand.
GAACGCTTTCTCTCGGCGGCCAATTTCGTTACATCAGCGTAATGTATGCCCCTCGCCCCGGGGCAACGATTAATCACGGTTAATTACGGGAGTGCGTACTTGAGGATCTGTCTAGGGACGAGAACACGCGTAAGGAAGCTTTCGCTATAGGTCCGACGTATTATTTCAACCAATGACTAATTGAATCCGATCACGCTATATTTCTGCGTGATGCCGAGGCGGGGGAAAGTTTCACTCCCAAGTATCGATATCTCACTTCGAACTCGAAATCAGAAATCCTCAATCTGAATTTCTTGTAAAATACCCAAATTTGTGACAAAAAAAATCATAAAAAATAAAATATAGTCATGCAAATTTGTGATACCAAGGGAAATTATCTCTGAAGGCTCATTGCGTAATGTAGCGGTTCATTGTTCGTAATTTTATTGTCATTTTACGCCTCCCAAGAAATGACTGTAGCGGATCTCTACTTTCGGGGAATCCCCTCCCGTGGGAATTCCCATGCTCTGTTCATCTCCGCTACTTCCCCATTGAATTTTTGTCACGATCGTCTCGCAGCGTTTTTGCCTCAAGCTCGATCGGAGCTTTGGTACGTGCTTCGGGATAGGTGCGCGCCGATGTCGGTCCGGGTGCGACTGCGAACGGCGGTGCCGAGCACAAGACGGAACGACGCGGTGTTCATTACCGCGCGGCTCTGCCTCGCGCGGCGTCGGGATAGAGGCGCTTAACTGTTTTGTCCCGGGCTGATGGATAGGCGCGTTCGCACGTTATTACCGGACAGACTCTCGCAGGGTCCACAGTTTTATGGGCCTAGATTGGTACACGGCTTTCTTACACTGGCCACCGGCCGGGCCCGACTCCTCTGTACGTTACGTACGTGAGTACAAGCCACTTCGCGGCTACCGCACGAAGTCCGCGCAGTGCACCTTTCCCCCTGCGTACGAGCGCCGTGCGCGGCCCGGCAGGTTAGCCGAGGCTGCTTTAATAGTGTGTTTACCGATAATGGCCACCGCGGGAAAGCAACGACGGTGGCATAAGTTCGATAATTTATTAGACCTGAACGCGCACGGCTTCTAACTGTTGCCCGACAGCGCCGTGCTTGCGGTAATAACACGCGCAGGTACTTCGAACTTCTTCTCGTCGGGTCGCCCTTTTATCGAGAATTGAATTCTCTTACGATCGATACGTATGAAAATTGGCCAATCGCCGTGGCAGTAAAGTTAGACGATGTTGCAGCGCAAATGTTTCGGACGCGCCGAGGTTCGATGGAAGAAGCATCAGGAATTACTCCTAGAAGACTGATCAGGAAGCTTGAACTTGGAAACTGTTCGGCGAAGTGCGAAATGTCTATTAGCACTTGTAGATTCGTTCATCCTCTCTGGTGTCGATCGCGACCTCTTCGCACTCCAACGAAACCGGAAGTCAGATATTAGCTTAAAACTGGCTAACAATTTTTTTTCATACGGCAATTATCGCCACTTCCGGTTTAGTGGTACATGCAGAAGTCTTTGTCTTCAAACAGCAATACCGAGGCCAGTTTTCCGTTCCATTATTATTATTTTTTTTTTTTGCGCTTTCCTTGGAGAAACTATATTCGAGCCCTTGCAGGAGCTTCGAACGACAGTCCTTGGCTCATCGACCGCCGGAAGTCACGCCATCGTGCAGAACTTGCTGCTCTCCACACAGATGTATAAGTCTAACCGTGTACGTACGTGTGTACTTATGTACCTTGGCCGAAGAGAAAGGAGAACGAGTGCGACATTTGTCTTCGCAAACTAGCAGCAGCAACAGCAGCAGGAGTGCAAGAAACCAGCAGCAGCGGCGGCAGTCGAGGCAGCTGGTACCACCCCCGGATGTGTCGCCCGCGTTCTCCATTCAGCCGGCTTCGGTGGCGGCGGAAACGCTCCAACAGAAACTCACCGATAATTATTTATCTCGGCGCTAATTAACTCCGCTTCGTCGCGTCCCGCTTGCCTTTCTCTCGCACTCTGATATAATTGTGTCTCACCGAGGAACTCGCGGAGGTGGAGGAGGAGAAGAGGAAGAAGAAGTGGAGGAGCGCGCGAGAGAAGGTGGTGCCGATGTTCGCAGCGAAGGCGGCCTGCTCTTTCGCCTCGCTTCGCGATTTGCCCTGGCATGACAGGAGCACCTGCGAGGCTACTCCTCGCCAAGGAAATATACACGAGAACAAGCGGGCAGTTGAATGTAAAGGAAATATTGAGGGTTATAACTGAGCAAAGAACTGGCTAATGAGCCTCGAATTTATAGTCGGACGTTCGATGTCGTGTTAAATAAACGAAATGTAAATTCAAACGCTTGAGTCGAGACTAAATTGAAAACCTGGCTCTAGACGATGCGAAATTGATTTGACAGTAACAAAAACTGTAATACACTGAGCGAAGGGTCTTGGAAAAACAACCCAGGCATATGGTACATGTCGATCAGGCAACATGGCACATCTGCGCCACCACTAGTGATATGTGACATTTTTACAGGGCCACAACAATTTTTACCCAACTCGTATGATATTTTTTTCCAGAAGGTGGGTTAGCAAAATTGCGTGCATAAAACTAAGAATTTCGTGGATTAAAACTGAGAATTCCGTGATGAAAAAATGAGACTTTCGTCGATCAAATTTATAAATGTATATATACATAAAAAATTTGATCGACATGATATTCGGAATAACGTGCAACCCTGAAACAAACGGTACAACCCTGAAAAATTACGGGATCTTCGAATAATATCTGCGATAGCGAAAATTACCATATTTTCTAGCAGAATGTGTTACGTTTAATTCGATGTTAGCCAAGATGTCGCTGTAGTTCCCATGTACCTCAAAGTTCTATCGGTTTTTACCGGATTTATAGTCATTTCTATCAGATCCTTCTCTCAGTGTACATATAGTTTCGAGGTTCTTCAACATTAGGCCACGCGCATAAATCGTTAAGGATTTCATCCAACTGCTGAGCGCAAGCTGATGATTTAGTTTCTCTCGAAAATGTTCAGCACCCTTGAAAAAAAATGGATTACAGTTTCTCGTTACCGACTGAGCTCATGACAAATTCATACATACTCGAGAACGAATTGGAAGTTCGGTCCTGAGAGGTGTGCGTGATTTTTCTTTATTTTTGTAAGAAACACGGGATTCCAAGTTTAAACTCTTTTATAGGAGTTCAAAGGAGTGTAGGCGGTTTCTCGCATCGGGCGGGACTTTGCCACACGATCGTTTCGGCGTATCCCCGAAGAGGGCAATGCGCGAATTACATTTGCATCGGGGCGGCGATCGAAAGCGGGGATAGTTATTCGTGCCACGGAGATGGCCGAGCGCGATAACCCGCGGTTCTCTAAGGACTTGTATGCGAGGTCAATCGACCATACTGGTACCCAACTTCGACAACAGTTTTTCGATCCCCCCGCCCTTTTTAAAGTGGATTCGAGATAATTCGAGAAGCGAAGGCTTCGGTTTCTGCAGGTGCCGCAGATTCCTGCGGACGCAGAGATTCTTCACCGAGATCCTGTATCTACTATTGGAGATATGTGTGGTAGACGCACCTTTGCCACGGGTAAAATAATCGAGTAATAAGCTTCTGTCCCCTTTTCGGTTTTTCGTCGGCAAGATCTTCCGAGATACTTCCCGGCTTGTCCCGGTAACCGGTAGCGAGCGGCTACCGTTCGCCACTCAGCCAGCTGCTCGAATGTCGACAGTCCAAAATTTTGCTCATTTATTTTATTCCCTGCTTTCGGTCTTACATTCTTTTCCAAACACCTAGATATTTATTTTTACCGTTCAATCTTCAATTTTTTATTCCCATTCCGAACTGAACGTCTATACCTACAAAAATAAATCATCAAATATTTTGTTAAGGTCGCGTGTTCTCCCTATTCTGTCTGCCGCGCACAGCCGTTGCTACTAACTAGTCTTAGGTCCTGAGAGTACACAGAGTTTCACTGCTCCGCATCTCCAGCAAACTTTGCACTTGTCCAGCCGGATCTTCTTACCGACCGACCTAACGACTAACCCTGACCCTCTCGCCTTACGAACGTTTCGTCGGTTCACTTTTTCTCCGCAGCATCGCGTCAATTAACCTTAACGACATCACTCAGAGAAGCGGCTATCGCGTGTCCACTTGCACCTGAGAAAGCTCTCCCGACACTTCTCAGCCGCTGATTCGGGATCTTCCTCGTACCGACGAATAATCTCGCGCGGGGGAGATCCTATCTCAAGGTTTAATCCGCGGAAGAGGAGCCACTCACGGCTCTCTTTGCCAGACAGAAGGGTATCTTCGCGTTTCGCTGTCGCCTTTCCATGCCGGTCGGGAGGGCAGGTGAGATAAAGATGAGAGAAGTCCGAGCAGCGGCCAGTGCAGCGGCCTCTCTATGCCCGGTGGACTCTCAGGAGAGAAAGATAGGCCGGAGAAGACGGTTATGCAGCAAGGTAGCCGTTACCGAGACGATAACAGGCATCGTTCCGGGCGACGGTACACTCGTAAATTTGTCAGTGCCCGAGACCCCATCGTCTTACCGATATATGTATTTTTGCCGATTCTACACAAGCACGATACTCCGCTCGGGAGGACTCTGTCTGCTCTGTCCTCTCGCAAATTATCCCCTTTCAATTTGTACGCTGGCTCTTATCGGTCGCTACCGCGAGCGGTTTACATTGGGATGCGGTACACGGCCGGGGTACAAGGCGTACTCGTTCTTTTTCCCTTCTTTCGTTATAGATAATAAATAATGAGTAACGTCTCAATGCTAACAACAAAAAGGGGGGAAGAAGATATGCTTTATCTTATGGGGTTATCAGCGCTGAAGGGCCGATTGTGTTATTCTCGTCGGAAAAAATAATAGTTAGGGGAATAGGCGTTAGTGAAAAGAAACTTAGATTTTTTTATTATAATATTATTATTTCTATTATTTTACGATGAATCGGTTTGCCCTTTGGTATGACTACATAGCTTTCTGGAAAAAAATTTGGGACCCCTCTGTTCGATACCACTTCTTTTAATTTAGCAAGAGGTGACATGAGGTAGATTGGGAAATTTTGTTGTTGCAGTGCAATTGTTATTTCTATCGTTTGAACGCCAATTAATTTAGAGTTTGGCTCATATCGAGAGATCGACTTTATCTGCTCGTAAACAATTTTTTTTATTTAAACAAATTACGAAAGTCACATTGTATGTACAATTTTTTTCTGGAATTTATTCCCCATCTTTATTTCAAGTTAAATTTTTTCAATTATTCATATTATTCAATTTAAACATGAGGATCGAGCAGATCGAAGTACTCCGTGAAATTGTCGCTCACCGTTGAAACCGGAAGGTACGCGCTCGTCGAGCTTTCCTCTTGGCAACCGATTTGACAAGCGACTGACAATCGTCAACAAGCCAGTCAGTTATCCCGGGATAGCCATCGGCACGCAGCCCTCTTTCCGATTTACTCTTTTTTTACTCCACACTTTCTTCCCGTCAACAAGCCTGGATAAACGTTTCGGCATTCAGCATAATTCGAAATTCATTAGCGTGTGTAAAACTCGAGTGATAATATCCTGGCGGTTGTCGAGCGGTCCATCTCGCCGGAGAGGATAGGAGAACAGGCGGTGCTGATGGTGCGAATTTTGCATCGTCTCATCGATCTCCCCGTCCGGCTGGAAGAATCGAATTTTACCCGGAACATCGACAAGAGCGATCGAAGAAACGGGCTTCGCCGGTAAGGCTGCCGGTCGGCCGAAAAAAAAACAAATTTTTTTGTAAGCGATTTTTTTCGAGAAATTTATTGAAAAAAAAGAAGGCTGGACCGATGACAATTTATGCCGAGAAGCCGGGAGAAACCAGTGAAGATTTTTTCTTATTCCGCTCGCCGACGACCGATGCCTCGCGATATTATGTATCAAGCTCGATGAAGTGAGAACGGTGCAGGGAGACGGTGAAAGTCAGGAAGAGGAAAAATTTTAGTGAACAAAATAATCAACGCGAGACAAGATGGTGAAGCAACCGCCGAAGATGACGGCTCTCGTCGTCTCGGCGATAAGAAACCTGCGGGAGATCCCGGGCTCCAGTCCCAAGGAAATTTTGAACTACATCATGTCCGAGTACAACGCCTCGAATCCCACTCCCGATTCGGCTATAGAACGAAAGGTAAGGGCATTACAGTAAACGAATATAGTTTGCCGCAGATTTTTTATTATATTTTTTCATCTTAACCCTTATCGGTCAGTGGGAAGACAGTTCCCACAAAACTTCAATTTCCTGGTATAGGAAATCAATAGAAAACAATTGATATCGTTAATCAGTGGACTTCGCTCCTATGAACGTGTCTTTGGACATCCTGTTTAATTTTTTGCATCTTTTTGCTACAAAAAAAAACTATCCCGAGTAGAAATTCTCGAGCGTTATTACATCGGGGCCCGATAGGGTCTTGTTAAGGCCTTGTCAGGACTCCTCAGGACCCTACCAGGACCCGATGTAACGCTCGAAAATTTCTACTCGGGATAATCACCACAACAGAAATGGCTTTCTTCCCAACAGCCTTGGAAGGCAATCCTAAAAAAAATTAATAATTCTAACAAAAAAATATTATTTCCCAGTTATGCACGGCACTAAAACGTGGTCTTGAGTATGGAATACTGAAGCGGGTCCATAATCGCTACAGCCTGAACACGGACCCGGAGACGATAGCGCCGACGGAGGACATGCTGATGGGTCCGATGGAGCGGGGCAGCCGCGGCTGCGGGAGCGCGATGAAGAAGAGGCGTCGCCGAAAGGCTAGGGCGAGTGGTCGAAGGGGCTGCAAGCCGCGTTCGCGGAGAGCCCGGAAACGCGGGGGCGGCAGCCGGAGGCGCGGGGGCGGCAGCCGGAGGCGCGGGGGCGCCAGCCGGAAGCGTCGTCGAGCCGCGAAGCGCGGAGCGTGCGGACCGTCACGTCGCAAGAGCCGCGGACACAGTCGCCGAGGCAGGAAGAGCAAGGGAGGAAAACGCCGTCGTGGACGGCGCTCGGGCGGCGGCCGAAGGAGTCGTCGAGGAAAGTCCAAGTGCGCGAGACGCTGGACGGGCGAGGATGTCGACTTGTTGGCGAAGGACCCGGTCGATACGCGCAACCGGGTAAACGTCGGCGGCGGGTACACGTACGATCGCGAGAGGGAGAGAAGCCAGAGTCGGGGAAGACAGAGCAGAAGCCGAAGTCGAAGTCCCAGCCATAGTCGGTCCTCCGGGAGCAGCGACCGTGAGGGAAACGAGGGAAATCGACGGGATCGCCAGGTTGAGTGATGAGAGAAGAAAAGATCGGCAAGATTTGTTGTCTCGATGAAAATTTAATTTTTTTTATTACTTACGTGTCCTTCCGATGATAGTCCTGTCGATTTCGCGAGAAAATCGACGAATCCCTTGCACCTGCCACTTCGATTTGTATACACAATTGTTTTTTTTTAGTTACGGTTTACACACCTACCTGGGAAAATTCTGTATTTTGCGTGCGGAATAAAATTTACATGGTGATGCGATGTGAATTGGATTTTTTTTTATTTTGAGTTTCGTGTAAAGAAGAAATTTTAGCCTTTGATTTTTTTTTACCGCAGCCTTATACACACTTATGATCCTGGGACGAACAATTGAAATTGGTGTTTGAGTTATCTATTCGTGAGACAAGGATTTTCCTACGAATTGCTGGGTACTCGGTCAACGCAGCTGCGACATCGACTAGGTATAAAAAAAGAAAAGTATTCGCAATAAAGCTTCTCCTACAGCGAAATATTATAGACGAAGGACCGTTGCAGAGGACATCGCATTAATATCAGCTCGATGAATAATTCCCCACGTGCCCGCAGTGCGCGCTGTCGCGAGCTTTCTATACCGTATCCGCAACGTCCACGTGGACAGAGAATAGGGAGCAGTTAGATATCTCCTCTGTATCCTAGCATTGTGATAGCGTGTATATGGATTCTCCCTGCGGGACGTCCCCGAACGGTACCGGTGAATCGGTGACTCTATCCTTTTTTTTATCTTTTTTTTTTCTTCAGTTTCCTCTTTCTTTTTTCACGACAAACATTATTCTCTTCGTACTCTATCCGCGCGTTTCTTCTGTAATCTCTCCTCTTCTATTTATTCATTCACTTTGGCATCGCTCCATCGCCGTTCGGTGGGCACCGGTAAATACCACTAATCACTTCTCGATCCTCTCTAACCCGGCTTGACCCGACGGGCCGAAGAGTTATGGTCGTTGGTTTATTCGGGCTACCTCGGTCAGCAGCTCGCGAGTCTGAACTACCGCAGCAGCAGCCGCCGCCGCACGAAGTAAGAAGAATGAGCCGAAGCAAAAACACAAAAAAAATCGAAGAGTTTTAGTTGTGTTCTCTGATTCTGCTTTTGTTGATCCTTAAGGAACTCAACGGATGAAAAGGATTTTTTTTGTCGCGTTGAATGAAACTTTTCAACGCCTTCGAAGACTAAGTATAAAGTGTGTAGGGGAGAGCGGGGCAAAATGGGGCAACGGGGCAAAACGGGGTTTTTGGGCAAAACTAAATTTTCCAATCATTTTTGGATCGGCCAAGGTGGCAAAACTGGGCAAAAAAGCCTGATGTATTCGATAGGGCGAATTCGGGCATCCAAAAATTATTGGAACATGACGTTTTGTCCAAAACCCCGTTTTGCCCCGTTGCCCCATTTTGCCCCGCTCTCCCCTACTACCCTGTCATTCGTCTTTGTCCATAACACCTCCAAAATAAATATTTTTCTGATTGTTTCTAGAGATATCGATGCGCCAGACGGTTACCAACATACGTGTTGAGCTATTTTACCTCTAGGGGAAAAGTGGTGAATATGGACCACCTCGATTAACACGTAAATCAATGATATATGGACCGGGCCATATTCCCCACTTTTACCGTATGTGTACATAGCTTAAAAATTAGAGACTTTAAAGGTTAATTTTTAACTCAAAGCCAAAAGGCTACAAATTTAACCCCTTTATTAAATTAACTTCGATTTTCATTCTTCCGTCTTCTCTACCTGTTTTAAAAAACTTATGCATCTGCTATCCAGGATTTAATTCGATCGAGTGGTAAGTTTGGTTGCACAGCGTGTGAGCCCATCGCGACCGGCAACGGGTGACGAAAGGTGCGCGATACAAAATTATTCTCCTTGGCGAAGGAAGCTCTTGCTCGTCGCTGCACATATGCAATCGTTGAGCGAAGAGATGTACCAGAACTCCCGTGGCACCTCGGGGTGCGGGACATTATTATTTCGTACGTGAAACACAAACGACGACGTGGCTTGACGCAACACACTTTGCTTGGCGGGAGGGCTCGTCGACGTGCCGGGTTCCGTCACGGTTTACACTTCTCATCTCTCTGCTCCTACGTCCCCGTCCCCGGTTCTCTCACCGCCGGTCCAGCTGCTAATGACCCCCGGCGGGGAACCCCCCGGCAACGTGAAATCAGGCAAGACCGGGTGAACCTTTCCAGTAAACGACCTTGCGAGGCCGACTGCAAGGAAAGTTTTTTTTTATAAAAATAACTGGAAGAAATCAAGCTGGAATGGGTAAATCGTGAAAAATTGTCCAAAACCTATTGGAAAGCTAGATAGTAGTCGTGCGAAAAGAAATAAAAATTACCCGACGATTATCTCCAACATGCAAGGTTATCAAGAACATAGGGTCAAACGCGGCAAAACGGACCAATTTTTTCCCACACATCCTTCTGAAAAATAGTGTCATCTCAACCACAGCATCGGCTTCGTTCTGCTCCCCCCTGCATCGAATGCCACCCATCCACAAGGCTAATAAAATTTAATTAATCTCCAAAGGGTGATAACTTTTTATCAAAATAATACATATTGTATTAACATAAAACGAAGTTTGCGATGATCTCTGGCAAACTCGAAGCAGACCGCGACGATTTGATTCGCTTATTCACATCTTCATTCCCCATTAAACAGCATCGCGATAGCACGGTTCCATTGAGACGCGGGAGTTCGCTCAATGGAGTAGAATGTTAACGAGAGTCGCGGAGGCCTCATAAACGACGTTGAACCGGGGCTGTACTTTGCAGCGAGGAAAATAAAATGAGACGACGATTTCTCGCGTTCTCGCGTTTCGTGGATGCTGTAGCAGGTGGACGAAGAGGCGGGCTGTCGTGGGAGTCGGTACGTACGGAGATAGAGGGAGGGAGCCGTGTTGGGGGGAACTTGTATGGAAGCTAGTGGAGCGAGACAGTGGCGAAGCGGACCGCAGGCATGCCATTGCAAGCACGGGTGAAGTTTAGCGGCGCGACAGGGAGGGGAAAAACACTCCGGTGCGTGCCTCTCTCGACCGTCCGAGAGAGGCTCGGCCACCCGCACCAACTACTCGACCGGTGTCACGTTATTTATAAATAGTGCATCAACGTAATGCCGAGCGGCTCTCGTCGTGCGAGGAACCGTCGACTCGTAACCGCTTTGGCCAGCGCGCGAGAACCTCTCCACGAAAGATTTACGCAGGCCCGCGCGCCCACGGCGCGATGGCCAGCCACCGGACCGACGGGAGAGATCGACGGACACCGCGCGTACCGCGGAACGGAATTTCGAGGTAGAGACGAATTAAATGAGAATCAAATGGGTGTTGCTGTATCGCGATGCGATAGAACCTCGGAGAAAAAGTATTTTCGGTGCGGTGGAAGCTTACTCGAAATTCGAATTTAGGATTCGGGTAATTTTGCTATGCGGATCCGAGGCGGAGATAGACCGTTTCGGACTTCTCCGAAATTCGGATACTTCTTCGATTGATATAGTGGCTTTGCTAGTCGAGAAAAAGACTTTTGTGTATCGACATGTAATCTTAATTTTTTTTTTTTACACAGAAACGGACTAATACATTTATGAAATTTTGGTCGAGAAACTTTCTTCGGGATCCATTACTGTTCGTCAAATTTTCTTCAGTATTTTTGTTGTATTAAAATTGGCGGAGATATGCCGAGCTGCAGCTAAAGGGTTGTCGAGTGCATAATTCCCTAGATTGCGAGAAAAAATATTGACCCACCAATTAATTTTGGATAAACAAATAATTGCATCATCTGAAAAAAAAAATCCTGAGACAAATGGTACAGTTTATGAAATTCTTTAAAAATTCTCTATAAAATAAAAAATATTCAACTTTTTTTACTTTCCTCAAAGATTCGAAAATTTCAAACGATAATTCTATCGATACCTAATACACCGTATACGCCTCCCGGTGCGTATAATCGCTCCCTCGAATGATTCTCAGGTCAATTGACACTCCGCCCGCGCGGTCAGTCGTGTGTTAAATATTTGTATTTTTATAACAATCTCGCGACAGCGAGGTTGCAATGTTTATCGCGTTATGCACGGTTTAGTTATAAAATTAGACGTGCGTTCTCGGTTTCCCAAGCGGTCGAGAAGGTCAGGGACGGGTCTGGGTGGTTCTCCGCTGGATGAAGGATGCAGTGGCGAGCGTAAATCAGTGTAGCGTATCGTATAGCAAGCACCACGGTGGAAGATACGAGCTCCCGTCTCATCTTTGCCCAGGGCGAGAGAAACCCGCGAGAAATCGTTCCACCCACCGCGCTCGCGCTACCAGACGACGACGACGACGACGATGATGACGGGCGCGAAGCTGCTTCTTGCGAGGGCGTATATACGCGCGGGCAGCCTCGGGCACAACGTAAACGTATAAATAATTCAGTGGGCAGTAGGCAGTAGAAACATATCCCTCTCTCTCTCAAACTCTCTCGAAGCTTTCGGAAACCGCGGATTATCGCGTGCGGCTCGCGCGAACTAGAATCTAGATTCTCGTTTCTGCGCGGCAGAGGGAACACGAGACTCGGCCCGTGCGCTCATCTCGAAGACCCGGGCATCCTCAGAATTTAGTCTCCCGAATTAATCAGCTTGCCCGTCATAATTCATATTTCAAATTACGAGGTTATACGGGCGTAGCGTACAGCCTGCCTGGGGGAAACGGCGGGAACGCGAGTGAACATCGTCGGGGCGAATTTGCCGGGGCGGATTTCGAGATGCTACCGACGTTGCGGACGTTTGTTTTCACCCGAATCCCGGTGTCGGGACTGATCAGCGTTCCAGCTATTTCCGAGATCGGGGAGGAGAGATCGTTTATTAATGTACTGGGGGGAGGGGGGGATATATATCTCCCTCTCCGTATATGCATAGGGACGAGGAAAATGTAGTCTTGACCACTGTTGGATTCTAATTATTCCGGGAATTTCAAGGGTCAGCGGCTGGCAAGCTGGTGACGATGGCTTTGCACGTTTTAACAAATGTTTCGTGTCGGCGAACGTTCAGTTTTTCTTTTTATTGTAAAATTAAGAATAAAACAAGAAGAATTAAGAATAAAAAAAGAAGATAATACATGTTTATTAAACGTCTTAACTTTATTATTTCACTGTGTCGAATAATAATACTTCGTTGTACGTCGTTGTACTTCTTTTTTTTATAATTGATTTCCTTCTTTCGTTAATATTTCGCATAGAACAGCTCTGCCTTCAACGAACATCACATACTATTCCCAAACACAAATTTCCTACACACACCATATGCGAAACCATCGCAAGAATATACAAGGAAACGCTATAGGCAAAACCGTGTCTCAACTGCAAATAACCAATTTTTTTTATCCATGCCACTACCGTATTTCATACTAAACCAAAGAGAAACCCGAACTGAAGGACTCCGGTCGATGGTACAATATATTTTTTCTTATTTTGTTGCACTCTATGATCTAGGGGAGACCGGGGCGAAATGGGCAAGCGGAGCAAAACCGGGAAGACGAACGCGATACTGATACGGGTCAAAATGGGGTACCCCAAAATTATCGCTGTCAGGACTGTCTCGCTGTCACATCAAGGTCTTGCTATCAGGACTTTTTGTATCTAGCTGACAAAAATTGCCGCGAGTCCAATCGAAGGGTATTCCATTTTGCCCCAGATGATTTTTTTAAGCATCCTTCTAAAACGGGTGCCAATACAATTTTTTTGTGACAAGCAATGGATCTATGGTATCGGTATCGTTGTAGCAGGTTTTATTTCTTAGCTTCCTCATTTTGCCCCCCCCCCCCTACAATATATATGTAAAAAAGCTGTTATTTATCGTCGATATTTATAAATACATGTCAATAAATACACGTACTACTATTAATATTTCGCCGAAACACGCGGAATTTAAAAGCCTTAGATCGGCAATGATGTACTCGAAACGATGATTTGATAGTTGAGATTTAAATTTATTTATTTTCTTAGTCGAATACGCGAACTTACCGTTCATTTTATTGCGCGAGGTTCGCGCGGGTTTCGACGCAGAGTTGATGAAAAAAAAGAAATAAAAAAAAATAATAAAAATAAATTCCTAATCTTGGAGTGAGGGGTGACGAAGCTACCTCAACAAAGTTCCAAATTGCCTGACGTCTCGATGTGACGAGAGAAGAAGCGAGTGGAACCCCGGCTGCGCCGAGTCTTCATCTCGTTATTAGGTATGAGACGGAGGGTGCGCGCGTGATCCCCTCTGCGGTGATCTCTCGGTGTCTCCGAGGCGACGCGCAGCCCGAGACCTCGAGAGTAGCCGGAGCACTCGCGTTCCGCGCGACGCGCTCCTCTCTAGTCTCGTTGCACGCAATTTCGCTCCGGTATTTCCGGGTCAGTGAGCTAGAGAGACTACGCTCTCGGAGACTGTCTCAAAGACCGCTCGGGGAGCTACCGAGCGGGCAACACCTACTGAATGTTAAATCAACTGTCGGACGGCAAGGGACGAAAAAAGGTTATAAAAAGTAAATAAATAAATAAAAAGGTCTATTTCAATCCATTTCGCGCCAATGTAAAAGTCTTTTAAAAGTCTTCTAATTTTAACAAACATTTCTTATCAACAAATACTCACAATTTTTTCCTTGTGCATTTAACAATTTGTTATATTAAAAAATATATATTGTGGAAGTTTGTGGACAGCAAATGTTAATTAAATATACAAATCTTCATTTACCCCGAAAAATCTCTAAAAATGATGGTAACAATCTGCCACTTGGGTTATAACGTTATAAACGAGATAAAGCCGACGTTGTTATGTCAAAGAAAAAACAAAAATATAATGTCCCACAGTAAGGATGTCGTCTGCGCCCTCGGTTCTATCCATCGTCTCCCTTCGGGATCGGCCTGGGCTGCCTCGAGGAATGGAGTGGAGGTACATTTCTGCCGGTTTTTCGCGCGTAAATCAGAGAATCGCAAGCGCGCCCAAGAACATCTTCGCTTCACAGAAGAGTTTATAAATGTATCTCCCACGCCCTCCACTGTCTGGCGCGATTTTCTCTTGGTTACTTTTTAGTCGCGACAGAGAGCGGCATCGGACTCGCTGCTCTCACTCGCTCTCACCATCGTCTTCTTCCTCTTGCCCATAGCTTTCGCTCTTTTGCTGTTTGCTGTTCATTCTCGCCCGCTTCGCTTCTTTCCTTCCGCCCCTTTATTCTCTCGCGTATATGCTTCACATACACTCTTTGTCAGTAGGCGGCGAGAGGAGACTCCCGAGTGTGTCTCGTTGTAACGTGCGAACGTTTCGGAAGCTTAAATTAATTTGCTTCTTTCAGACAGCGGGCTCCTCGGCTTCTCCTCTGGAGCCCTCTTCTCCGCCTCTTCTGTTCTCCTCGTTCGCGCGGGCATCCTCTTGCATCCACTGTAGTCTCGTGTTGCTCCTGTCCGGAAAAAGACAACGCGTCGACGTCTCGGCGTGTTTCTTCCTCGCCACAAATGTGCCACAAAACAAAATTCAAAATAAGGATCGTGTGGGTATGAAGAAAATAAATTATGATGGTGAGCAAATGAAACAACGGATTCAACGAATCCTCGAGTAATTTCATTATTCCATTACAATAAATAAAATAAATAAAATAAATAAAATAAATAAAATAAATAAAATAAATAAAATAAATAAAATAAATAAAATAAATAAAATAAATAAAATAAATATGCTCTTGTGAAATAAAATGTTGTCCAATACTCGTGCGAAAACGTTTGCTGAACTCGTGTAATCGCAACACTCGCCTTTGGCTCGTGCTGCAAACCCACACTCGTCAGAAAAAGTTTTTTCGCACACGTATCGAAATGTAGTATTTTCTAACGCATGCACGTAAAATCACACATTCCGTTTCTGTGAAGTGTGCGTAGAAAAGCACTTTTTCGCATCGCGTGCGGGAAAAATACTGAGCATGCGTAAAAACGCAATATGCTCTTTTTCCCGTACTAGGACGGAAAGGTTGTCGTGAATTTGTTAGAAAAAATTATGTGAATGACATGAGCGTAGAAAAAGGAGTGCTGACTCGTATGAACGCCTTCCATATTCACACTCGTCAAGAATTCCCTTTCTACGCCCTTGCCATAGAAATAACCATGTCGCTATCGGTCAATCCTTCGAAGTCTGCCCGGTACAAGCGCGACGCATATACGAAGTGAAAAACAATTAATTAACGCCGCGGGAGAGGTTGTCAAAAAAATATTTGAAAAAATGATTGTAGTAAAAATTTCGCGATAATTAATCGATCCGTTTCAAAGATGCGACTCTTTTAAACTGAGATAGATCTTCCATTCTGTCGATCTTCAGAGACCAATGCAAAATGTCTTAATAAAGCCACAAATGTTAACGCTAGCTGTACATTTTTAGTACGAGGTAAAAAAAACTGTTCATTCAAAGAATTTCTTAATTTTGGCGATCTGGAAGATCGGCGTGTCTCCCGTGACGCGGTACACCGGGAGGCCATTAGCTCTCAGCAGCATCGTTGCTTGTCGTAGTCGTCGTCGTCGTCGTTGGAAACTCTTGGTTTACCTATTGGTTTCGTCTGCGTCCACTCTGGAAACTCGTGCATGCTCCTCGGTCGTCGAATCGTGATGAGGAGGGTCGCTCGCCCGCTCGAGAGAGAAACTCCTCGCTCTCCTCGCTCGGCAGTTAATTACGAGCGGGAGACGTCGACGCCTGGCACTTACGATACAAGGGCTAACGCTGTTCGCGACAAAACGCCTAGAGTTATGAATAACGAGCCGTGGAGAGTCTTGGCCTGACTTGACGCGTTCGAGAGCCCGGCCTTCTTCTTCGCCGCCTCCGTTTCCTCACGATCTCGAAAAACCCCCCCAAGTCGTTTTCACGAACAGGATAACGCTGTGGGATGTGTGGTCGGCGGTCGTGCACAAGTATCCCAGCCGGTTTCCTCGCAGACTCGACGGACGATCGGAGATGTACGATTTTCATCGGGGTGGAAGAGACTCGGGAGATTACTATGATCCAAACGAATTGATATTAATCGCTGTCCATAAAAAAGCTTTTTTAAACCTACGTGGAATACCTAGCACGACAAACTAATAGTCAGTTAAATTTTATGGTTCGTTATTTACTATGACAATGATGTACATTTTATTCTTATCGACATCCGTAAGCGTTAATTTAGTTAACCGAGACGATTTTTTTCTCCAGTGCATAATCTGCAAAAGTAGGCTTAAAATCTCGGAGATGCAAGATTCAACCTCGCTGGGAAGTAAAATGATATTTTTTTTTAGACTTTGTTCCCAAACTTTTACCGACTTTTATAGTTTTCGCGTGAAGTAAGCCGAATCTACTTTCGCACTACTGTCCTCATGACGTTGTTTCGTCCAACGTCAGTATCCGCTAGCTTCTTTGTGGTGAAATCGATACGACAGGACGTAATCAACGTCTTTGATTAGGCGCCATCATGCCCATATAGGGGAAAAGTGGTGAATATGGCCCACCTCCATTAACATGTAAATCAATGATATATGGACCGGACCATATTCCCCACTTTTACCTTAGCACACATTGCAAAAAATACAGGCTCCCGAAGCTAAATTCTCTGGTTCCAGGAGATATCTGGGCCTCTGCGTTTAACGAGATACCGCATAAATAGACTTCGTGTTACAAGTTGCAAATTAATTTATGGAAAATTATCCCGCGCCTCTTTAACCCTCTCAAAAACAATTATTCCCCAGTTATTCATAGATTACCGGCAATGTTCCACGAAATATTGAAATGTAGTAGGTTATTTTGATTTCCCTACTTTTCTCACGGTCAGTTTGAACTACCCGAGCTCTAGGAAGAGAGTATCTCGCAGGCCTCTTTCACCTGTCCCAGCGGCCTCCGCGCTCCAAACGGCGAACTATAACGATTCGGAATATAACAGTGCACGAAACTCTTACCAGCGAAAATCCCGTCGCCTCTTCCTCGATCTTTCTCGCTTCCTCCAGTCTCGCTCCCTCTCTCCGTCCTCGCGAATTCGCGTTACACTGGGTGTTGCAGTTATTTACGACATAACCGAGCGGTGCGAAAACGCTGCTCACGCATTGACGCACGGCGGGCGTGCGGCACGAGACGGACCGAGCCGATCCTCGCTCGAGCTTCTGCATTTTCCCAAGCGTCCCACTTTATACACATAATGAGAGAGATAAATTGCGAGCCATTATTATTATCCGCACCGTTCTTCTCGCCATTACCCCGTTATTATTATCTCGCGCTCCGCGGATCTCCTCATGCTCGGATCCCTCTCCCTCTTTCGCCTCTGTCCCAGCGCCGAGACGAATTCGAGTTACATTCATAGACGATGCTAGAGACGATGCTCTAGAGTCGCGGAAAGACAGAACGAAGATGAAGTCAACGGAGTTGGACGACGACGACGACGACGACGGAGACGGTCCGTTCACTAAGGTGGGATCATGGACGATTCATAGTCCGCAACGTTCCATTAATGAGGGCCCAACATCGGATCTTGAACGTTCTCCACCCTCCGTCCCACCATCCTTGCCTCGGGTCCACTGTTATTATAGCTGTTCATAATGGTTAGCCGGCGAGAGAGAGAGAGCGAGCCGAGAGATACGAAGAGATGGAGGGAGATCCGTTGGCAAGCGTATCATTGCGAGCGGTCCGCATCAAGAAAGACACACACGGCCTGTCACATCACGCCCCATGCGACCCGCACTATGAAGCATTGAGAGTCTATTTCGAAAAGAGAGAGAACCCCGACGACAAGCGCACGCGACTGGCAAAATACGATGCGATTCCTCCGCGCCCCGTTAATGCGGCGATGACCGCTTGTCGTATAGAGACAACCCTTGTATCGTTCCCGTATCCATACCTCGTCGCGATACTCAACTATGTTCTGTAACGGAACACGAGACACAGTAGTGGTGCGCTAGACCGGATGAAAACCACGAGGTATGACAGGCTGTCGGGGATAATTAACGAAGTTTTTAGGGGGGGAGGGGGATTTATGACGAATGTTTTGAGATTGACCTCTGTTGACTTCGAATTGGTGAGGTTTAAGGTGAATCGCGGAATATCGATGTCATTGTCGATCTTGTGCTTCTTTGTGACTTTTTTTTCCTGTGAATTTATCAAAATACACAGAAAAAAAAGTTCTTACTGTGAAGTGGTGGATTTATAGAATAAAAGTTTCCGCCGAAAGTCGCTGGTGAAGGAACTATTTACAGGGTACGGATGGACAGAGAGGGGAATAAGGGCGTGCGTTAACGCGAGTTCGATAAGAACAAGAAGAGCACTTCGATCGGAGAGTCTGTGGACTCGAGACGTATATGTTGTATCCGAAAAATAAACCGTTTATATATATTGTGCACAGTATTCCTCACACCATTGCTTTTTTTACTTTATTTTATTCCGATAACTTTTTACCATTACATTACATTTGATAAACATTTCCTGTTCACAATAAAAAATGTATTATTAATTTTATTAATTTTATTTTGCTATAAGTATATCTACTGTCCAGTTACAGAATATTATAGTTTTTAACGACACGATATAGAATAACAAAAATTGTGGGGCTCATTTCGCGTTCTAGATACGATATCTCAAGCATTTTTGTCAGATTTTATGTTCCGCCTGTTTCCTCGTTTTTGAAACCTTTGAGTATGCGTTTAGGCGACGCGAAGCTTCGAGGATCGAAACCAGGGGGAATTTAAGCCTTCGGCTCTTAAATTGCCTCCTTCATCGGCGGCCAACGCGCATTTGTCATTGCGAAGTGTATCATCGTCAAGTATATAGGCAATAGATCGAAAAGCGGTATCAAGCGAGGGCGTATGGCTGACGTGAGATGAGACTCTTCGTCGTCGACGTTGACGCTACTATGCTGAGTGCGTTTCTAAAAATATAACGGCACTTTGGCACAGGGGCAAGCAGAGAGCGATCCTCTTCCTCCGTCCCATCGTCTCTCTTTCCCACTCTCTCTGCGCCTTCTTCGCCTCAAGCCGAGAAGTTTAGCGGTTGTTTACATCGATAAAGCTCTTCTACGAGTACCTTGCCGGGCCATTAGCGATCTCCTAAGTTACCCCGATGTGTCACCGTAATATCGCTATTCACAAACCACTACAGAAGGCTCCTCCCGTTCGCCGCGATCCACCGAAAGATATACCGATACTTCGGACTTGTCGCTTGAACGACTTGAGACTCGTTCGATAGATGTTTTTCTAATCCACTGAAATTCCTAAATATAAACGCAGAACCCCGGATCCAAAATCTCCCGGAACATGGAGTCTGTCCTGCGACACGTATAGAAATTTCTTATTTTGATCGACTGAATTTACATCTAGTGTTCCATCTAGTGTTCCATTTTATAGTCTTTGGCGATATTTATTATTATACCCGATGACGAAGGGAAAAATCACACGGACACACGCAAAACCAGTTTCGAATAAATTACTTTTCTAAGTACACGTTAGATTAAACTGAAGTAAATTTATCGAAAGAAAAAAACAATTCTACGCGTGTATTGCCTCACTGAATTTAATATCCATTCATAAATTTCGTTCAAGTGCTGGTCGGACAAACAGTCTTCAACATCTCCATCGTCATCCGCGAGCACAGGCGCTAACACGAATCTCCATCCCGCGAACGTAAAGTCTCCCGAGTCGTTTGTTTTCCGGTCTATTAAAACCGGTGTTTGGCATATAACACAGTAGTTATGCTTATGCGCGGGCGGTCTAGCTCCAACGAGAGTTACCACACGACAGTGTCGAGAGAGCGACGAGTGACGTTTAGTTGGTGTTTTCGGATCCGTTTGACCCTAAACGAGGTGTTAATTCGTTCGCGTACTGAAAACTATTCGAGATCACCCACGAGCTTTTTGAGCTGTGAGCACGAGAGTTTACGAGCGAATTTCGCCGCCTCTCTTCGTCGTCGACGTCGTCAACGTCGTATCTCGTTTCTTTGGTCGACTTTAACAGAGACGCTTGGATTTCACGCATCTCCGTCAAAGATTTTATCGCCTCGGTCCACCGGGTGCACACAATAATCGTTACATCTTGCAGTTTCGAGAATTTCGGAGGGTAAACCTTACGTTGCCGTTCATTATCGTTCTTTCGGTGTAATTCAACGTTGCACAGACCTGAATTTCCATATTTTTTGTAGGTGGAACGGGAAGCCTGCCGGCTCTCTTCGTAATTCAGTGATCAACGTTCGAATAAAGCAGTATAATCTAATTTCCAACTGTTAGGCTACACCCTCCGCTAAATGTCCTTTTAAACGGAGTGATCTCTCCAGACACGCCTCGCAACTGGCCCAAAGCGACAGACGCTTGCCCTCTCTCATTCGTGTGACTCCATGTTTTTTGTGGTCTGTTCCTTTTTCGCCGTCTCTAAGTATAATCATCAGGCTCTTATTTCTCGCTTTCTTTGACCCAGCTATCTGCATAATTTTAGGTCGCTGCGCGTTATGCGCGACCGAGCGATATATCATCGTCGGCAACCACTTGACTATCTTGACAAAAAAAAAACCTATAAAATTTTGTACAAAACTCACGAAGTTGAGATTTTCGAATGTAAAAAAACACTTCGCCGCAATATTGATTTGCAGGATCGAACCCACGTCTCCCTCGAGTCATCTTCCGATCGAGCTGTTATCCCTCATCTACGTCGTCGCGTGGGTTCGAACCCCTTCGGACAAGTTTGATCTCCCTCTCATCTTCCATCAAACCCTCTAATCTCTCATGCTCGCGTGCACCATCGTGCGGACCGACGTCGTCTGGCTGCGCGTTCTCGCGGGAATCCGATCGAAAGTGCATCGCATGCTTGATTCATCGAGCAGACTCGGTACGGGTTGGAAACAAGAATAAGAAGACTCCGATGGCGGAACAACAAGGTCGTAGGCGAGTCTCTCTCGTGTGGGCGAGTCCCCGAGACGAAGTCCGTTCTCTTCCTCTCCCTCTCCGTCCCACCGGGTTCTCACGAACTATAGAAACTCGTCGCTGCACATTCCTTAACGTGTCTTTGCAGACGATGCAGACGACGCAGACGGAGACGACGACGACGACGACGACGACGGCGAAAACTCCGCGAGGCGGAGGAGGAGGCCGAATTACGGCGGCTACGCGATGCGCGGCAAACTCCGGGGGAGTTATGTAACCCGCGGCATGAAACTAATATATCAGGGTTGGCCTGTGCGATGGCATGGGCTAACTTGCACAGGGCAAACTTAGACCACCGACGCCTCGTTGACTCGCGGTGCAGAAATGCCCGAGAGCATAGAGCGCGTACTATATGAAACAGGTTTGAACTGCCAAGCAGCGAATCGTCCGAGTGAAGTGGTCCTCGCCGCTCCGCGGAAAAATCAGCTTCACGCGGCTCGTGCGACAAACTCGGGACAGCAGACTCGGACACGGACCCAGACGTACAGACACGCGGGGCAAAGAGACTCCTCCGGCAAAAGATATTATAGTCAACTCAGCCATTGCATGGCGGAGTGGATAGGTGTATTACGAGAACGTGAAATTATTATAGAATTAGAATGCCGTAGGTGTACGAGCGAGGTTTATTAGTATGAGAGAAACTGGCAGACCGGTCTGGTCCGCGTACCCCCGGTTATTATACACTCGAAATCCAACGGTTAGACGTTGCACGTCAGGAAGACGCTGGCTGGCGCGGGGAAAAAGGAGCAACGGGAGAAACAGCTTCCAGACGGTGATAAATAAATTTGTTGGGAAGGAAATTTTGACAGGGTCACGGAGAGGCAGTGTTGCGAGGAAGTTCACCTTTTTTTGTCGTTACCTCGTGTATCATAAGTGCAGCGGTAAAACGAGGTAAATATGGCCTAGCCCGATTAGCATGTAATTCAGAAATTATATAGCCGGGTGTCGCTTGAGAGTATCGAACGTGCAAAAGAAAAAAAAAGTATTATGGACCCATTTTGATAAATTTGAAAAGAAATTTGTAAAATTTGAGGAACTTATTATGGATGTTCCTTTGATATACATTTATTTTCTCAAAGTGCCGAATAATTTTTGTATTTCTATGTATCATCGTCGTTTGCACGTCCGTACAAAAAGATTGGGTCCTGAGAAAGGGACCACGTGTTGTGTCGGTTGTCTGCAAAATTGTCTTCCCCTTAGCGTTTCCGGAGTCTCCGAATGCGGACGAGGGCCTGCCTTTTTGTCGCGCGTCAGGGGAATCGTCGTGGAATTTCAAGATGAACACGCGAGCCAGCTTCGGCCCAGAGTAAAAGATAACTATTTCACCGTCTCCTTTCTCTCATTCTTATTCTTATTATTCTCATCCTTATCCCGCTCCAAGAGTAATGGATTCCCTGTAATAACGAGTGGCTCGTCACGAATTCTCGTTTTCGGTCGGAGGGCGGTAGCGTTACTGCGAGGCACGCTCGCGACGAGGTGGTAGACGTGGTAGATTAGAGATTCCTGTGACGGCGTTGGATAAATCAGTGCCGGGGACTATTCGTCTGCTCGCCAGTTTCGTTCACGTACGGAGTGTCTTTACCCGGTATACACGGTGTATATTCGTGGCAGATGAGGAGACTGAGGAGAACCGGCTCAACTCTCCGCTCGTATTATACTCGCTATTATTACACCCTCGGACCACCCCCGACAACGAGCGGCGGCGAACGGACCGACCGACCGACGGACCGAGCTAGACGGTGGACCGTGGAAACACAACCAGAACACAGAAGACACTAGTTCTGTCTTTCACGCCCTCGCAAAAGTTAGATCGTATGGAACCAACGAGACATCGTCTCTCTCACTCTCAACAGTACATACATATGTTCATTGAGTATGTATGTAACACATGTATGACTTGCGAGAAATTCCGCTATTATTAATAAGGTCGTGCACGCTCTTTCAGTGGTTCTCCGATTGCCAAAACTCTCATCCTCATCCATCTTCTTCGAATTTTCGGACATCAGTGTGTTTGATCCTCCGTGCAATCTATCGAACTTCTTCATTGGCGCGGCTTTGCAATCTGAATGTTATTTTTGAGGGATAAATATTTTATTGATTTATCGACTCATCGTAAATGTTTTTATATTTTATTTTATATTGTATGTTATGTAAATTTTTCACTCTATCATCTCACGAGGCTCTTGATCTTTGGATGTTTTCGGTCACTTTTACGGCTAGAGCCGGCAAAATATAAAATTTATTAACCGCAACAACATGGAACTGTCTTTTAATGTGGAAGTGATAAACCGTGATAATGTCTGAAACACGAGGAGAGTCGTTGTTGGGACATAGCGCGGAGATTCGAGCTAAGCTCGTGGAAGATTAAGCACGCGGGTCAGTCATAATAATACGAGGAGATGTGGGTATGTGTGTTGTAGAAAGGGTCTCGAGAAATGTAAGAAGTCTCTCGGATGAGAATACTTGATGGGACGCGACACCTACACGCTCCCACGGTGACAAGACAGAGCTTGCGTGTCGAGTCCGATCAGACTCCGCAATGTTGCAACGCAATTAAATGTTTCACTCCGTGTTCGCAGAGTTCGTCGTTCTCGTGTAAGTCGCTAAAAACAATTTTTTCCCGCCCCCTCCCCACTCTCTCTTCGCGCGTGGGTTTCGTATGAAATATCAAGGTAGACGCGAAACAAGTAGCAAATTGACGATCAGCGGAAAAAATACATTGAACCTAGCCTTGAAACGATGAGTAAGATTTTTTTTCGACTCATTTTACGATTTTTTTTTCTTCAATATCGATATCTTTGTATTCGTATAGAATTAGGGAAAAAGTCAGCTGCCTATTGTATTTTATGGGAAAAAATAGGGGAAAAGTGGTGAATATGGCCCACCTGGATTAACACGTAAATCAATTATATATGGAACGGGCCATAGTCCCCACTTTTACCCTGCACAAGACCCGGTAGCTTGGGACTAAATACAAATAAAGGTTGGGACAAAATACCCAATCCTTCGTCACAATTTTTTTAATCTACCCAATCTAATGAACAGAGCGATGAAAAATAAATCATCGAAACAATTTCAGGATCCTCCAGCGCGCGTCGCTAAAGTGTCAACGAGACGTTACAAGAAACCCGCCGACAAAACATCGCAAAGCAAAATAATATGCAAAGCGTGAAATTATCAGGACACAGAGAGGGCGAGTCACGACATCGTCTCATTGTCCGTCAGCGAGTGTTGCGCGGGTGCCTCGTGAGATATGAGACAGAACGTTATTTATGACGTGTAACACGACATAACGCTTGTCTCGTCCGCCTGACAACGAGTCGTGTAGGACGCGTTGTTCTCGCGGCGGGAGAGATGCCGCTGAAGCATCGAGCTTGAAGTCCGCGAATCGCGACCGTCTTCGCGTACGCGTGTACATGACCCTCCCGGTCTTTTGGACACGAGGAAAAAGGAAGTCGATGCGTCTGCGAGCACGGATATACATAGTTGAAAGCCGAGCTCACAAAAAAAAAAATCCTCGCGAACTCGAGTCGCGGAAATAATTGTAGTTATAAATAAAGATTATCGCAAGGTATGGTTGAGCTTCGGTGAACTTGGTGTGCCGTGTGTCCGTCCTGTCCATCCACTTACCGTTGCATAAACATAATTTATTATCTACCGGTTCGGTCGGGTCTTGGGTCCTCGAGTATTCATTATGGTTGCGATGCCCCGCGAATCGTTTGTTGACCCTGTCGCAAAAACGAGCTTCGAGCCTCGTCCGTGGTGTATTAGATATGTGTAACAAACGTCGGCCAACGTCGAGACCGACCTTGCGTCTCGGAGGCGTCGCGACGCGCCCGATGCGAAACTGCAAGACGCATGGCGAGAGCGAAAAAAAATCTAGGAAGCGACAACGCTCCTGGCTCATTGTCCGAGACGTGCATTGTTATAATTTATGACGTGCGAGACAGCACGCGTGTTGTTCGAAGTGCCAGGAGAGTCGTCTTTCTCTCTCTCATATAACTCCGTCGGAAATTGCGCGGCGTCGGTGGCGTCGCCGACGTCAGCAACGGATTCAACCTACGAAATACAACGTCGGGAGCTTTTCACGGCTCGCGAAAACGCGCTGGGTGGGTCCGAGCGGGAGCTTTACACGCTGCGTGCACCCTAGCCTTGTTTTCTCGCTGCAGCTTACGAGCCCGCTCTTTCTCTCCCCTCGCCCCGATTCAATTCTCAGCTTTGCCGGGGCTTTCTCCCGAGCTTCTCGAGCATTTTGTCCTGCGACATTGTGGGATCCAAAGGCGGAGATGGCGTAGAACAAAAGAGAAGTAAGATAAACGACTATGCTGTAGGCAGTAGGTAAATGATCGAGAATACTCACTCAATGATGCAAAATCATTTAATCAGTGTTTTTAATACGTGCACTGAAAAAAAAATGTTTGTTTCAATTTTACTCTCAATTCTTACAATTCCGTATGATATTGAAACAATGACAGCAAGACGGTCAAGGCTACATGTTATCGTTTCAATTCGGTATGAAATTGTACGAATTCAGAGTAGAATTGAAATAACTTTATTATTTCGTTGGCAGGCCGCAAGCAAATTTTACTTGAATCAATGATCTTTTTTTTCACTATGGCGGAATAACTTTTTTCAATGCAAGACTTGTATCCGCAGAACGCCGGTGCAAACTTCCGGTAAGAATTTTATTTTATCGCCGAAAAGATGAAACCATGAACCGTGAACAAGAAATTTGTGTTAAAAGTTTTCTTACCGTGTAGATGGGTTAAATGAATCATCAATAAATTTTTTTTTTTTTTTTCTTCGCGGAAAATATGTTCCAAGAAATTCATAGCGATTGAGATTATCGGCGAGACTTCCGGTGAGCGTCGCTGGAAGGCACGAATCGTCGATCGAACAATCGTTCGTCGGGTTTGCGGAAAGCAGGCGTAAAGTTGGAACGAAATTGACGAGGGAATTCGCGGCGTATACCCCTGTCGTGAGCGAAGTTAATACGAATTCTCTTTGCGAGCGATGGTGTTGAGGCACGATAGAGCGAACATTTTTATTTTTTTTTGTATTTTTTTCGCGACGCCGACGGAGAGCGAAGACGATGCGCGGCAAAACTTGCCACGATGCGCTGAATCCGTACACAACTCTCCGAGTATTCCAGCAATAACTTGTTGCACCCGGCAACCACTTGTTGCACGCCTCTCAAAATTCTTCACGCCTCGAGCCTTCAGTAATTTTACCGTAAATTGCATCTCTTCGGTGCACCGCTGGAGGGGGGGCCTCTTACACACGTTATAAAGAAATATTCTTGATTCCGCTTTCGTCTTCGTCGTCGCGTACGTTCACTTTTCCGACGGCGCGCCAGAGACCGTCCGACACTTTGCGAATCGGTCAAGCGTCCTTTGAGACGCTCGTTTCTTAATGAGCCGTATCTTTCAGAAATTTCCCAACGAACGACTCCGAGAACATGATGATTAATAGTGGGATCGCCATGAGCCAAAGTTTGAGGTGAGAAATTGAATAAATCATTGGACGGACAGATATCGATTGCTGCAATTTCTAATCATCGTGCCGGACAAAATTTTGTACGGGATTGAATAACATTTTTTTGGTAAGCCTTTTGCTAAACATGGGTCTTGCCGATTCGGCACCTTTGTCGTTGCGCTGCTTCGTCAAAAATTGACATTTTTTGGATTCATCGAAGGGAAATCGATGCGTGAGGATGTGAGCAATAAATCTGATGAGGTTCCATTATTGTCTTAAGGAAGAAAATAAATGAAAAAAATGAAATTAAAAAAAGCATCGGTAAACATCGATCAGAGTCCGAGCCCCTTCGACGTCTCGTTTGTCCGTCACTCCCGTGATCGTGGCAAATCGTTCGCCGGGGAGAAAATCTCGAGAGAGAGAGAGAGAGTCAACCAGACGTCCGTGATTTCTCGTCGTGCCCGGCGACGGTTTATCGATCGGTCCATCTGTCGTCGAAGATCGAATCGTGATCCCTGGTCCCGATCGCCTGGAGATCCCTTGGCATGCCGGTGAGTTTAGACTCAATTAAGACACCAACGAAGAACGACGACGATTCCCTACTGTCTCGAGGCCGGGTTCTCCACAATTCGACACGTAACAGTTCCACAGCTACTGCATCTCTGTTCTCTATCGATCTGATGATCAATTCGTTTGATAAATAAATATCGGAAAAACATCTCCGCATCTAATTTGTTATCGATAATTATAAAGTCGCTTCTGTGTTTCCTAAAATTCATTCATATTCACTCGTATCATTTTAATCATATATGACAATGATTAATCGATGATCTATAATGGATTTATCTGACGAAGAAAAAAATTCCTTGAAGATCTCTCTAAATTTTGATTCCTTTTTTAAAAATCCTCGAGCCACGGTTAGTATTGTCGTTATTATTATTATGTTATCCAAGCTGCGTTATACACAGGACCGTTCAAAAATAAATTTTGTTTTATAAACGGAATGTGGATTTGGCAGCTCGAACTTCTGGCTCGTTATCGCAAGCGACGTCAATGATGTAGCAGTTGTCACAGAGCTTAGAATCGGAGATCCTATGACGATAGTAACTAGTCGGGTATCTACGCAAGAAGGTGCAAATAACAAGAGCTCGAGCGGGGGTGTGAAGTTTTAATTTTAGCCAAGTCCGCCCGCGCAAGCTCTGTCGTACCGATCTAATAATATCGGTACAGAGAAGTCGGACGAGAAACCCGCGTTACCGCCGTCGGCTTTGATGTGCTCATCCTTCAACGTTTGACGAATCCGCACTGCGAACGCGAGAGAAAGATGGAAGAAGACTCAGCTCAGCTCACCAACAAGATCTATAGCTCGAATAAGCGACTCTCTCGGCTTTCAAAGAGCGAATGATCAGTCGTCTGTGTACGCTTTAACCGAAATTCGAAACTCTCCTCCGACTCGCTACTGCTACTTGCAGAGAGCTGCGAAATCCTTGGCAACATCGCTGACAAGTATTGAAATTTGAAAAAATAAAAAATAATACCCCATAGGGCGCAGTTAAAAGAGCCGGCTCGATAATCAGTCACGACAAATCGTCAATCGCGATAGCGCTATAAAAATCACATAAAATATACATCTTTTCTGAATAAAAAATGTTTGTAAAATGTACAAACCGGATGGGAAAAAAATAATTGAAAAAACAGGCAGCGAGAATGATTAATAAATCTCTTGGATATCGGCTTAACGACGTCGACATTGAAATCCTATGTTCGATTGGTTCTCGTGATCGGCGCGCCTCCCTCATCGAAGTATCAAGATCGATCTATTCCCACCTCCTAATGCACCTGGTGCATTTTTTTTTAATGTTGCGTCTTTTATTTTATTTTTTTATTTATTTTTTCATATAAATTTTCCCTTCACACTATTCGCTATCCGCTTATCTAGTTCCGACGCTCTTACGCGCCTCGGCTCGTTTATGATTAATAAACTCGTCGGGCCGCAATTTATACGAACGAGGTTCCAAGTTCACGGTAGAAATGGCTCTCGCATGCAAACGAGCCACGTCGCTTCGGCATCGATTATCGTCAACGTACGGTCTGCTGCGCGTTTTCGCAGCGTGTGCGAGATGCCCGCCGAACACGCTCGATCTCTCAGAGGTTTTCCGAGTAATCGAGCGATGCTGCGGGCTATTACGCAACGTAAATGATACTTTATTACTTGTACGAAGTATCCGATCGCATTCTCGCGATCGTATACAAATAAGATTCATAAATACGTTCTATTTTTTTTTTCTCATCTCGTTATTTACATATACTATATATTATATATTTCTTATGTTACGCTCTTTGATATTTGTTTTACACCAAAATACATAAATTAGTCATTTATTGAACAAAAAAATTCCATTTTATATATTCCAAAATGACGAATTAAAAATATTGCAATATTTAGCTTGTCCGAAATCCTTTACGCTTTCACGCAAATTGTGCATTTGTACCTCCTAAAAGTATCATATCTTAAAAACGGTTCAAAAATTTATTTCCGTAACATATATTTTTTTCGAAAAATCTCCAACTATAAAGTTTAATCTGCATTTTGATTTATCGATTCCTCGAGTGAATCGGGCTGTGTTTTATATATGCCAAAATGACGAGTTAAAAATATTACAATATTTAGCTTGTCCGAAATCCTTTACGCTTTAATACAAATTGTGCGTTTCTACCACCTCCTAAAAGTATCATATCTCAAAATCGGTTCAAAAATTTATTTCCGTAACATATATTTTTGTCTAAAAATCTCCAACTATAACGTTTAATCTGCATTTTGATTCGTCGATTCATCGAGTGAATCGGGCTGCGTCTAAGCTAGTGGTGGCGGTTGAAAGATATCGAGCCAAAAGAAGAATAAGACGACGAAGACGGAGAAGCAAAAGCGGAAGAGATATCAAGAGTGGCTGTATAGAAGCATATTCGTACCTCCGCGAGTGCGAGGGCTGCACGCTACTCGCACAGATATATCAATCCGTGAGTCCGTATGAATCTCGCTGACAGGCTTAAAGCTTTGCGCCGGTGGAGGACGAGCGGCGGACAGGTGCGACTTGCCTGAAAGACGTCAGCGTTCCGAGAGTGGCTATGTTCCCCGACAATTCGCCTGTGTGAGAGTACACACTTGCGGCCCGTGTGCGCTTTTCAATATCACAGGCTGCATCCGTGTGTGAGTGAATTAGGCGGAAAGGCAAACAAGACGTTCGTCCGCTTAGACCGAGTCTCGTCCACTAATAAAGGTCGTTGAAACCCGGCGAATCTACGGACGAAGATGAAGAATAAGATAGCAGCGAAGATAATTTTCTTCGTGCCGGGCTTTAGAATCCTTTCCAACCGCATGAATTCCGGCTCCGAACCGTTTCGAACAAGTTTCGACCGTCCGTCGCACGAACGACTGGATAGCCCGTCGATTTATCGCACTCGTCGCAATCCGACGGATAGCGAGACGCAAAAGGAATGGATGATGCATCGTCGGACGAGATCCTATGTGTGCATGCGCTAAAAATGTTTATTTCTATAGTCGTAACGATGCACCAACGCGGCGAACATTTTTAAACTGTAATGACAGGACAGTTACATCCACCGCTTGTACCGCTAGGTTCCTTAATTGATTTTACTCGTCTGCCGTTATTGTATTATTGATTGCGTCGCCGTAGAATCTCGTCAGAAACGCACGCGTCGAATTTATCAATGGATTTGATAAATATGGATACATAAAAAAATGAAAATTCAGAAAAATAATAATCTTTGGAAGGATTGAGAAGGATTGATGGATTGTCGTGTGGAGTTAATAGGTCGCGCCTTCCAAGGTCGTAGTGTCAACGTCACTGCATATTATTTTTACAACCCATCGAGTATCTCTATCGACGATGTTTTATTTTTCAATAGTTTATCTGTGGGAGTATCAGAGCTATGTAGAAGGTGGAGTGTGAAACGTCGTTATCGTAATCGTTTTTCGTTCTCGTGGAAGCAGCACTCGGCACGGCATGGCGGTATCTTTGATGGGTCTCCGGAGGAATAGTTGGATCAGGAGCGGATGAGACGGTGTGAAAAAGTCTCGGATGTGGAAACGCGCGAGACACACTCGGCGGGCGCATCGGTGTGCACGTGAGGGAGAATAAAACGAGCATTCCGTCACATTCAACAGGTGGATCGGCCACTTGTAGACGGGTTTTACTGTGGGCGGTGAGCTCTGTGTGACGCAAGGTGCGCGCCCTTTTATCTCGGACTGGTGCGAGGGAGGATCGTTGGGAAATGGGTTGAAAAAAATTTACCTTTCATCCTATAAAATCACTATAAATATTTTTTTTCGTTTAACAAACACATTCTGGCCCACAATTGTATTATTTGCATAATTACGTAATAATTAT